>JAFEMH010006206.1:0-131959 GCA_022495995.1 Adenophora triphylla var. japonica | reverse complement strand
AAAGTAAAGCCCCCTACCATAGACAACCCTCTGGGGAAGTGGGAACCCGTTTGGATCGGCCCGTATGTGGTTCAGAAGATACTCTCGGGAGGAGCAATGAAGCTTCCAGACCTAGACGACAATACTTTTGTTCATCCAGTCAACGGTGAAAAGCTCCGCAGGTATTATGTCTAAAAAAATATAATAAAAAAAAAATAAAAGAGAAAAAAAAATTAGTGCAAAAAGAGTAATGCCCAGCTAGGCTGAAAACCCCAAAAAGGGCAATCTAGGTAAAAGACAGGGTTGCACATAAAAAAAGAAGAAAAAAATTAGTGCAAAAAGAGTAATGCCCAGCTAGGCTGAAAACCCCAAAAAAGGGCGGTCTAGGCAAAAGACAGGGTTGCTCATAAAAAAAATAAAAATAAAAATCCCGATAGTTCACCAGAATGAACTACGAAGACCTGAGCCCCTTAGTCTTTCTTGTAAGAGGAGAACGTAGGCAGCCAGAAATGGTTCGGTCTAAACAATAAATAAGACATTCAAAGTTTCCATGAAATGTGTCTTATAATTTCTAAGATAACATCTCTTGTTAATTACAAGTCAAAAACTTTTTGATGAGTTCAAGCACGGTCTACTCTTGACTCTACTAACCTACTACAAAGGTTAAAATATACAATAAAAGACCTAATAATCTATTGTGTTTGCAAAAGGCAATAAGGGATCCTAGGAATAGTTCTCTCAGGAGTCTTCCTTGTTCTTCTTCCCTTTACCTTGACCCCGTCGAGTGTTCATCATTTTCTTCTCAATGATGTCGGTCTCCCTCATCCCTATCTCAGGAATCCTCACTGGAGCCTCCACCAAACCTGTGTCAATAAGTGCCCTCTCTACCTTGGCACGAGTCCGTACCTCCTCCCTCTGAGCCTCAGTAAGAGCAGAGTCCTCCGATAGCCTCTCATATCGGGCTTCCATATCCCTAATAAAATCACCCGATTGGTTATGAGAGCTAGCCTTGGCCTCGACTTCCCTCAAAGCCCTGCTCGAGTCACAGTCAGCCCCCAATAAAGCCTGACGTCTCTCTCCAAAAATGATCTGCTGAGTTGCCCCCATTTCCTTCTCATACCAGTCCAAGTATGTCATGGTCAATATAGTACTCTTCCTGCTCTTGAGAATAGCCCTGGGTGGAAAAGCAGCGTATGTCCAAGCCCTCGAGAAAAATGAGAAGTTGGCTGGATCCCTCATATCAGAAGATGCTACCTCCATAGTACGGATGTCCTCCCAATCGTCCAAAGGATCCTGCAAGGTCCCAAACTGCCTGGACACTAAGTAGGGGATGTACAAGGATGACCAAGAAAGCCCGAAACCCTCACTATATAGGACTCCTGAAATGTCCTCCGAATCTGCAACCTCCAATGAGGCACCCACTAGTGAATGTCAGAGGTAGACAGCCGAGCCATCATCAGCTCCCAGCCACCCTGATCCTGTTGCCTAGGTGCACCCCTCCGGGAAATCACCCAAGGGTACTGAGTAGGCGAAGCTCCAGGCAAAGCCCCAAGTCTCTCCTGTAACCATAGAGTCAACACAGCGGGACTCCCAGACCTCATGAAATGGTCTCCCCTAGCCATCCTATCAATGCCATGCAGAGTCTCCCCCAGAATCAGAGGAACAATATCCTTCCCAGCCCTGCAATCCCTGACCATGTCCAAAAGGCCACTGTGGCAGACCCCTAAGGACTCGGCGGTGAACAGAAATGAGGACACGTAGAGGATAAAAGCATCCCTAGCCACTGTGGTCACAGCCGTATTCGGAGACCCAAACCTGCTCAGGATATCAGAAATGTCAATCCTGTCAGGGGCTACCATTATCCCCTTGGCTTCTTTCGTAGAAATTTGCAGAAAAGATGCCAAATTTATCGTCACCAACACATCTCCGATCAGAGAAATTGAAACGGCTTCAATTTTTGGACCCCCAATCAATGCCCAGAAGTCTTCGAAGGTTGGGACGAGTTCATTGTAAGAAAAGCAGTAAACGTGTCTCCGGACGTCCCAAAACCTCGTTGCTGCTCTCAAAAGGTCCCAATCGGGCGGGAGATCCTTCAAATGCCAAAAAGACTTAATCTTGAAGGTGGTATCAAACAGCCCCTTATTAGATTGAAAGTTGTGCCTCATCCAAGATTGAAGATCGGACAGAAAACGGTCTCTTTTCCCCTTTTGCAATCTAATTGGTTTTTCTATGGCAAGTGATCGAAGTTGATAATTTTTGGTCAAAAATATGCTTTGGGATCAGTTGGGAGAATTCCAGGGTGAAAATGAAATGAAAAGGCATTTCCTTGATTTTATTTGAAAAAAAATCAGTTCAAACAAGGGTTCTAGCTGCACGGCTTCTTTTGCCTGGGACCTGGCCGGACGGCTTCTTTTCAGCCTGCGAGAAAAAAATGCGTAGCGACTTTGGCTTCTGCGAGAAAAAATACATGTCGCGGCTCATGAACTGAAGTCCACAATGGGGCTTGCGGCCCTTACATGAAGCCTTGAGCCACGATGCAAATCATTCTTCGGATGGGCTACTAATGGATCTCCATGGAGGCAGGCTGCATCCACTTTATCCAAAGCTGCGACAAGTGTCAACGGTTCTCCAACCTCAATCATCTACCTCCTCACGATCTCTACTGCATGACTACGCCCTGGCCCTTCGCCACATGGAGAATCGACGTCATCCGTAAAATTGCTCCACCAGGCAGCAACGGCCACGAATTCATCTTGGTAGCCATCGACTACTTCATAAAATGGCTCGAAGCCAAGTCCTACAAGGTGCTCACTTCCAAGAAAGTCGCACATTTCCTCAAAGAAAACAACATCTGCCGATATAGCATCCTGAACGAGGTCATATCAGAAAACGGCTCCCACTTCGAAGGAGAATGTGACAGACTGTTGACCGAATTCAAGATCACTCGCTACAAGTCTTCTCCCTACTATCCATAAACAAACGGTGACGTAGAAGCAGCAAACAAGACCCTCGAACGGATCATCCGAAAAATGACTACCCGAGGATGAGATTGAACCGAAAAGCTGCACCTTGCACTTTGGGGCTACCAAAAATCAGTCAGAACAGCCACGGGAGAAACTCCATTCGCCCTGACATACGGGATGGAAGCAGTACTACCCGTGGAATTGGAAATTCCCTCACTTCGAGTGCTGTTGGAAAATGAGATCAACGAAGTCGAATGGCTCCGAAGCCGACACGACGAACTGGCTCTGCTAGACGAGCGACGACTAAAGGCCATGGAACACATCCGAGCCTACCAAAGCAGAATGGCTAGAGCTTTCGACAAGAAAGTCAAGTCTCGAGACATCAGGGAAGGTGATCTGGTACTCAGAAAAGCCTCCCACTCGAACCAACCCACTGGAAAAGTGGGAACCAACATGGATCGACCCTTTCATGGTTCAAAAGATGCCGGAGGTGCCATGAAGCTGACAAACCTAGATGGCAATCCCTTCATGAATCCAGTCAACGGAAGCAAACTTCGCAGATACTTCGCCTAAAGAAGACCAACTGTGCATCTCTTGGCACTCCTTGTAGTGTCAAACTACGCAGACCTGAGCCCTCTAGTTCGGGGGAACGTAGGCAACCATAATTGGTCCGGTCTAAAAACACACAAAAAAGTCAAAAGTTTGAATGTCAACCAAGACCTCCATCAAACTATACACTTTCCAAAACATGCCCCCAATAGCACCTTGACCAAATCAAACGACGGCAGCAACATCAAAGGACATTCGAAGGTCACTCAACATCAAATGACTGACCCATGTCAACTTCCAAGCTAGAGGCTTGCCTTCGCCCTCACGCGCTTCAAAAAAAAAAAAAGAGCTCAAGAAGAAGCTTTCAAAAAATAAGCTCAAGCAGAAGCTACAAAAATGAGGTCAAAAGCCTGACGCCAACAAATAAGAGGCAAGGAAGTCGCGGAAAAGGCCGTCAAGACGACTTGTCAAGGGATCATCCAACCTCCCGTCCAAGCAAAAAACCCAAACAAAAGGGGATTGCCATCAAGGTCCAGATTGCTTCAGTCCACGAAGACAACAAAAAGGTCCAAACTAGACGCCATCAGGGCTCGCAAAAGAAACAAAATGCGAACAAGAGATCTTGTGTCTCGACAAAGCTTTAAAAGTAAATCACAAATCACAAACGATTACAACATTTCTTGATGAGTTCAAGCACGGTCTACTCTCAATTTCACAACATGCTAAAAGACAGCTTAATATATTTAACAAATAACGGGTCTGCAATGCAATGAATGGATACTTAGGAGGTCATTCCACGCCATCTGTGCTTGTCCCCTTGCCATTCTTCCCTTTCTTTCCTTGTCCCCGATGAGTCTTCTTTCGGTCCACGTGAGCCAGCTCTGCCTCTCTCAGTCCGAGATTAGGGGTCCTCCCCGTAGAGTCAAACAATCCAACAGCTCGCAGAGCTTCATTTGCCCGCGCTTTGGCTCGGATCTCCTCCCTGCGAGTCTGCAAAAGAGGACCTCTCTCCGTCAGTCGGTCTACTCTGGTCTCGTAGTCAAACAAAGCGTCTCCCGTGACATCCTAAGGGTCAGACCAGGCTTTAGCACTCCTAAGGCAATAGCTGTGATGGCAATCAAGCCCCAAAATCGCTTCACGCCTGCTCCCCATAATCACTTCGGACTGCCCGATACGCTGCTCATACCAATCCAGGTACTCGGTGGTCAATACAACACTCTCCCGACATCGAAGGAGCACCACATGAGGGAAAGCGGAATACTTCCATACCCTCAAAAAATACAAAAGAGCACATGGAGCTGCCATAAAAATAGGAGCTACCTCCGCAGTGGCAAGGTTCTCCCAGCCCAGCAAAGGCTCCTGCCTCATCCCAAACTGCCTGGAAACAAGCGACGGAATGTTGAAGGAGGATCGAGACAAACCTGGAACTCTGACAACATAGGACCCTACCTGAAAGGCCCTCCTAGTCTCAATCCCCCAATGCAGAACCCATCAGCGGATCTGATGCGTACCAAGCTGTGCCATCCATCTCTCCCAGGCAGACTGATCCATATCCAATACAAGAGGTCGCCGAGAAAATGACCACGGGCTAAACGACGTCGGAGTCTCGGGCATAGCCTGAAGTCTCTCTCGTAGCCACAAGGTGAGCAAAGCGAGGCTTCCCCCTCTCATGAAACTATCCCCAGTCACCAGACGATCAATGCCGTGAAGGGTCTCCCCCAGCACCAACGAAACAATATCCTCTCCAGCTCTACAGTGCCCTACTACATCCAGCAAAGCGCCATCGCAAACCCCAAGGGAGCTGACCATGAAAAGCGTCGCTATCACGCACAAGGCAAATGCATCCCACGAGACGTCACTCTCATCATCGCTCATATACCGCTTCGGCAGTGCAGAAATGTTAATATGACCTGAATCAAGAGTCATACCCTGCACTTCTTCCAACGAAGTCTGAAGAAAGCATGCAAGCTTCACGCTCGCGGCGGCTCCGCCAAATCAAGGAAGCGAGATGGCCTCCACCTCCGGTCCTCCAATCAAAGCCTAAAAATCCTCGAAAGTGGGCGCTACTTCATTATAGGAGAAGATATACACATGCCTCCTAACGTCCCAGAACTTCGCGACAGCCCGCAACAATTCCCAATCAGGAACCAACTCCTTAAGGGACCAAACCGAGCAGAGTCGAAACCGAGCAGAGTCGAAACCTCACCTCGAAAGCCCACCTATGATGCCTCATACGGTGTCGCATCCACATTTTCAGCCACTCAAGGAAGTATGCTTGTCGCTCCTTCGAAAGCCTCGGCAAAACTCTTGGAACAGACGAAGAATCCATGACAAAAATGGAGGTTCCTAGAGAAAATTCGGAATAAAGCTCGAAATGTCTGTAAATGGGAAGTGAGAGAAGTTCAGACATCCTGAAAACACTTATCTCTTCCCCAAAAGCAAAGATGATCCGTACGGACCTCTTTGCATGATAGGTCTGTCCTTACGGACCTCTATGCAACATGGTCCCACATTTTCAGCAAACAGTAAAACAGCCACTGTTTCCAGCAGGACCTTGCTCCAAATTGCCTAAATTCTGGCCAAAGCCATTTCCGGCAACCATACACTAACCACAAATGCACTCCCAGCTCACGTGGCATGCACAAATAATAAACTAGCAACAATTCCTAGGACAATCCCCGGGAATCACAAAATACGACATTACATCTCAAATAAAATACTTTGCTGCGCATATACAAAATATTTTATTACAGGTACCAAAATGTCTGTTGCTAAACAAAAATGGAAAGATGGAAAGCAAATGAGCCCTACTCCGACTCATCATCATCAACCTCATCAAACGTGAAGTCAGGCATCTCGGCAAACTCGCCAGTCACACCCTCGTCATCAGAATACTGGACCCCCTCCTGAGGTGAGTACTCGAAATACTCCGAAGGGTCAAACCCGGTGAAAGGATCAAAGAAGGGAGGCACCGACGAACCCTCTCCCTGTACCTCCTGCGAAGGCAAGAACTGGTGAAGAATCGGCGGCCTCTGGACCCCCGAAGATGTCCCTGCATCTAAACTATGCCGCCCCCGAATGGGTCCCTCCTGCTGTGGCCCTGGCTCAGCCCTCGACGAAAGAGTGTCCACAGAATGCCTCGAAGGCATCGGCTCGTACGCCGGCACACGCCGCAAAGACCTGCAAGAAAGCTTCCCCGCCATCTTCTTCACAAAGGACCGCATCCCCATAAAATGGCAGGTCAACGTGTCAAAGGATCTCCCCGAGACCTGCGCGAGCAAAAAGCCAAAAGAGCACTCAGCAAAAGAGATACAGTCATACTCAACAAAAAGAGAAAAATACAGAAAAGATGCCAAGATGGAAAAGAGTAAGCACACTCACCGGAGCATCCGGGTCAACCCGATAGGCAGCAGGAGCCTGCTCAGGGACGGGCACCGACACCCTCCGCCTCGACGAGTCCCCGCGGACATATGTGAAGTCCGGCCCAGGCACCGGAACATCTGGGGGACGTGGTGGGCCATCCCGCCTCTCCCTCGCCAACACATGTGGTGTGTTCAGCCTCCTCCTGACGAAGGCCCCGTACTCCTCGCCATACAAAATAAACTCCTCGGCACTCACGCCGCCCAGGTACCTGTCGTACTCCAGCACGTCCATGTCACGAGGATGCATCATCCCAAAGGGCGGATCCCTCGGAGCTATAGGGGGCACACCTGAGCCATGCTGCCAGAAGACCCTCTCCCCCAAATACATGACATCACAAGTTAAGCCCCGCAGCATCTTCCTCTGCTGTGTCACCACGGGACCGCCCTCGAGCTTGTCGCCGCCATACCGAACCCAGGGGTACAACTCAAACTCCGCCTGGCTATCTCTCTCCAAGAACTCCTGCACATCTCGATAGGTGATAGTGAGCTTTCCCCTGATCGTCCCCCTCCTCCTCAAGGGACGGGCCCAGGCTAACATAGCAGGATAGGCCCCCATGGCCTCAACATCCCGATCCCACGGAAAACACCGAAAGATCTCATAAAACCACACCTGCAACAAAAGCAGATAAAGCTCAGGGCAAAAGAAAACAGAGAAATGACAAACTTCTAAATCATAAACAGCAATAAACTCATACCTCCAACGCAAAATCGAAACATCCCAGGGAACTGGCCATGCCTCGGCTAAACCTGTCCAAGGAAAAATAGAGCTCGGCCAAGCCTGCCTTGTCCCAAGAAATCTCACCAACTCTCCCTAAGTCCACCAAGCTCTCCAGTAGAAGAAAAGAAGCAGAGGAAGAGTGATTCGAGAACAAAGTCTCGGAAAGAGCAAACCACAAGAAAGAGCGCGCCAACTGCTCAGCCATCACCAAGCCGGTGCCTTGGTGATAGGCCCCAATGTTAGCCGTAATCTGCGCCTCTACATTGCCATACAGCATGCCCAGGTCCCTACAAGGAGAAGGCGCAAAGCCCAGCAGCTCCACCAGCGTCCCATCGGACATCCTGTCCCGCCATCTCACTGGCCCTCCTTTGAAGGAAAGCCCAGTAATTGCCGCAAAGTTGGTGGGAGTCACCGTCACCTCTCCCCAGCTCAGATGGAAGGTATGCGTGGTGTCCCACCAATACTCGAACAATGTCTTTATCACAGCTATAGGTAAGCACAGCATAGGTATGAAAGCATATCTCTACCATTTTTGCTCCTGGCATTTTCCTATATATCCCACATAGTCCAAATCTCGGGTGACTCCCCTTACAGTCAAATTTCGGGATGTGACCCCCCGCACCAAATGGCTCACAAGTTCGAACTACGATCCGGCTTGATTCCCTCCTATGGATATGTAGGAATCCTTTGTCCAAAGGTCTAGCCACTTGACCGCTTCGGTCTTTCTTCAATTTGAGGCACCGCAAGTTCTCACTCCTTTGAACTACAATCCGGCTTGATTCCCTCCTAGGGATATGTAGGAATCCTTTCTCCAAAGGTCCAGCCACTTGACCGCTTCGGTCTTTCTTCAGTTTGAGGCACCGCAAGTTCTCACTCCTTCGAACTACGATCAGGCTTGATTCCCTCTTAGGAATACGTAGGAATCCTTTCCCAAAAAGGTCCAGCCATCCAACCATATCAATCATTTTCCTTCATTTGCCATATCCTCAGCAGGTCCGGCAATTTGACCACTCTGGTCTATCTTTCCCACCAGTCGCTCATTAGGCTTGGGATCCTTCTTATTGACAACCCCACTTCTTCCATAAGTGACATTGCCGAGGGGCTCTATGAGTACCCTAATCCAATTCGCGACCCAATAAAAGTGTCTTTTACACAATAAAAGTACACTAGGGGGCGTTTTGGTAAATTTCTGGTCCATTTCGAGACTTTCAGGAGATTTTTACAAGTTTCTTGCTAAAGAAATGCCTTTCGGTCCTTTTTTCATGAAGAAGGACCTATGGAGAATTATTCAGGTTGGACCTATAGGGAATTAATCCAGGAAGGGTCCAGAATTTGCCACCTTGCATGTTTCTAGAAGGAAAACGGTTATGCCTCCTTCTGTCGTGTGACACAACAAGCCATGTCGATCATTCCAGGCAGCCACCTTGCAGGTTTCAAGAAGTAAAACGGTTATCTTCATTATATCATGTGACACAAGTTGCCACTAACCTGTAGCCTATAAATTGGACCCTGCACCTCTCATTTCTGGATCCCTTCCAGCCTCCCTAAGGTCACTCTACCAAAATCTCTCCAGAACCTTATTCCTCTCCTCATTCATATTCAAAACACACACAAAATTCTCTCTTAATTGATATATTCCCACAAATAACTCAAGCTCTTCTTCATACAATCACACACATATTGAGGATCCAATCCTCCATAGCTACTGAGTTTGAATCCAGCTCCTGAAGCTGAACTGAAGGTCCTTATACCTAACTTGGTATAAGGATTGAGGACCTACAAGGGTAACAATCCTCTCTCCCCACATTTCTCTATTCCTTGCTCTTTTGTTCAATTTCCATATGATTTCATGAACAAGCTGCTAATGATATCTGATCGCAATCTCTCTGTTTAAATCTCTAATGATGTAGATCCTTACATGTTCTATGTTATTGCTTGGTTTATAAGACGAGTTTGATATAGTTGTACATGTTCATCAAGAGAGTGTGGATCTCTCATATCCACACCCTCTTGAGTGTTGTTTGTTAACTTCTATGCTCTCTGAGATCAATTCCTGATGTAATTTGGTATTGTTGATCTTTGTTTGATTCTGCTAATTCAGCTTTGTAAAGCTCTGCAAATTGGCTGGGTGTGTCACGCGACAGAACTGGCCATGCCATATCCTGCGTCGTGTGACACAAGTAGCCAATCTGCAGCAGCTTCATTTCAGTTGTAATATGTTCAGTTAATTGTAATCGGGATGTGGCCCCCCACACCAAGTGGTTCACAAGTTGTAGTTTCTCAGTTTATCAATAAAAGCAAAGCACATTTATCATATATTGTCTCACACATTTGCACACACTTATGAATGATTTGGATGCTATTTTTATAGAAAGACTCATTTATGAGGCGTGTTGGGTGAACTCTCGGTTCTTCCCAACACGTAACCTGACCTCGAACCCTCTCTCTGATTTCAAAAGGTTTTTCAAAGTGTACCTCTTAAAACATGATATGGCGACTCCTTTTCATTCACTTTTACATATCTCCCGTCCCATTTCCAAAACCATAAAACATACATTTTCATACGGGGTATGTTCAGTGGCGACTCCGCTGGGGACATTTGAAAATTGTTTTCAAAAAGCGGGTCAAGCTTTTGTTCTCATTTAACATCCTTCTCATTCATTTGTAGTGTTCTTTGTTGTGTGACTTTTATGTGTACATCTGCTTTGCTTGCTTTGTTTGCCTTGTTCCATGTTTTGGTTCCTGTTCTGATGTTCTGAATGGGCCATAGTTTTAGTGTTTGCAATGCTTGGAGGCTGGTGAATTATTCCTATTTTGGTTCTGGAAAACTGGCCTACCTAATCGCGCGACACAACAAGCCAAGTCTGTCCTGTGTCACGCGACAGGGTTGGCCAGTCAGCAGTTTTGTTCAGGCCTTGATCCAGGATGGTCCCTTGATCGGTTTGTGAAGTTGCTTATTATACCCTGTTGGATTCTAGGGTGTGAGCGGTGTTTTCTTTATTAATTTTACTCAAAATAAAAAAAAATCGCAAATAAAGGAATTTAATCACCCGCACACTACACCACTAGATTTAGAGCCATTTGGTGCGATTGACGGCATCGCGGACGGTGATGTATGTCGCCTACGCTTGAGCGCCTAATATCAATCCTTTCCCCCTAGCGCATCATAGGTGGAACCACACTTTTTTTAAGCTTACCCAATGGTTGGTTTTTGACACAACATTTTCAAAATGTACTAAAAAGAATTGTTTCAAAACTAATAATAGACTTTCATACCTATCCCAAAACCTAGCACGTGTGGGCATGTTGCCATTGCAACATGGTTTTGCGTATGGACATGTCGCTCTCATGACAAGTTCTAACGAGAGATCGTGTCGCTTTGTCAACGTGCACTAACAAGAGGTCATGCCGGATTTTTCCTTGAATTTCTTCAGGAATACCCGTCATGCTGCCCAAATTTCCCCAGAAATTGGGATTGCTCGTCCATCCCATAAATGCTTCGGTTTTATTTAGGTATTATTGTCTATTATTAATTTTTAACCAATGCATTTGGTATACTTTTGAATGGTGCATCCTTAGGTTCTCGCTCGAGGTCTAGAAGGCGAAAAAGAAGGCTTATCCTTTTCCAACCATTCTTAGGACTTAAAAGCCATTGATTTCTACTTGGACATAAATAAAATGCTTGCACGAGTCCGTCTCATTTCCCATTCTTCCCTCTCCTATACCTTCTCAAGGTTCTTTCCTCTACCACCTTATCAATCTATATTCACCTCTACAGCTACGACAAGTTGGGTGTGTTCTCCCATTCCCGGCATTCGATTGGTCCCTATTCTCGAAGCAGAGACAGTTCAAGTGTCCGAGTGTTACTCTCCGGATTCAGAATCCAAGATGTATGGTGCAAAGAATGTGTTGTCCACCCAGTCTGGATTTTCATCCGCTATAGGTCAGCCGAGTTTGAATGATATGTCTATTGTTGAGTTGAGAGCTTCTCTCGAGGCCGCCTTGGTTCGTGAACGTGAGGCTCAATTGCTCGCCCAAGCTTCTAAGGCTAGAGAGGGTGAAGTGCATGCTAGGTTTGAGGAAGCAATGCGCAACCAAGGTATTGCTGTGATTCATCGTGCAGACGGTTCTTATGAGGAAATCACTGATGCTAATGATAGTGGCCTAGAAGCCGGGAATGCTCAGTTTCGTCCGCTTGGATTGCAATTTCCAAGTGATTCTCAACCTCAGTTTCAGCAAAACTCACAGAGTTTTTGGGCTCCAAGCCCTCAGCAGCAAGGCAACTTTCAGTATGGGAAATTCCAGGGTCCTCGGGTACAGGATGGTTCCCAGTATCAGTTCTCTTGCAGCCAGTTAATCTCTTCCCGAGGCGTAACCTGACCTCCGAACTCAAATCTCATCACACAACATAAAACAATAACAGCCTTTTCTCAATATTTTAGGCATAATCAAAACGGCGTGGTGACTCTAAACATTTTTCCAAAATGCCGAAAGGTCAGTCCGCACAATCCAGATTGGGTAATTTTAGGGATATGATTTATTTGGTACATATTCTCCTGTTACAAGGATCACGTCTATTCATATTCTCATTGCTATTGCTGCATTAGATAACCTTGAGATGCATCAAATGGATGTAAAGACAACTTTCTTGAATGGAGAGTTGGAAGAAGAGATATACATGGAACAACACGAAAAGTTCATAGCTTCTGAAAAAGAGCAAAAGGTGTGTAAAATTATAAAGTCATTGTATGGACTAAAACAAGCACCTAACAGTGGCATGAGAAGTTTGACCGACGATGTTGTCAAATGGATTCAAGATTAATGAATGTGACAAGTGTGTCTACATTAAAATAAAATCTGAATCATTTATAATTGTTTGTCTTTATGTAGACAACATGTTGATAATGAGAAGTACTCATGAATTGATCATGAATACAAAAGCCATGCTAAAGAAACATTTTGAAATGAAAGATATGGGATTGGCTTATGTTATATTAGGAATAAAAATTTCTAAAACATAAAAAGGGATAATCCTATCACAGTCTCATTATCTTGAAAATGTTCTTCGAAAATTCAATGCCATATATTGTCCTCCGGCTAAAAATCCAGTAGACTTGAATATACACTTAGTCAAAAATATAGGTGAACCAGTTTCTCAACTGGAATATGATAGGATAATTGGAAATCTAATGTACTTAACAAATTGTACATATCCAGACATCGCATATTCAGTGAGCAAACTAAGCAAGTTCACAAGTAATCCCAGTAAGGATCATTGGAAAGCCTTCATGAGTATTAAGGTATCTAAAGTTTACAATGAATTATGGGATACTTTATAGAAGATTTTCGACATAATTAGAAGGATACTATGACGCTAAATGGATATCAGATACAAATGACTCCAAATCCACAAGCTGTGAATATGTTTTCACAATAGGTGGAGGAGTAGTGTCATGGAAATCTTTCAAACAAACATGTATAGCTCGATCTACGATGGAATATGAATTTATAGCCCTAGACAAAGCAAGAGAAGAAACTTAGTGGTTAAAGAATCTTTCGGAAGACACTCCTTCTTGGAATAAACCTGTGCCTGATGTACCTATATATTGTGATAGTCAATCAGCAATAGGAAGGGCACATAGTAGTATGTATAATGTTAAGTCTAGACAGATTCGCCGTAGACATAATACCATCAGACAATTGATCTCAAATGGAATTATCACTGTTGACTATGTGAAGTTAAAGGATAATCTAGCGGATTCACTTACAAAAGGTATAAACAGAGATCAAATGTTGAATTTGTTAAGAGGAATGGGTTTAAATGCCACAACAAAAAAACTTTCTTAGCACACACTCAACCTTGAGAATTGAAGATCACAAAACCTTGGTTTAAAGAGACAACTAAGTTTTGAGAGTTCAGTAGAAACACTTGGAACATGTTTCATACTCACTCCTTGAACATCCATGTGTATTTGCCTGCAACAGTGGTGAGGGTAAGTTATTTAACTTTTAATGATTCCTATACCTACGTGGTGGAGTAGCATGATACTCTTTATAGTATATCACCTATATGAGTGAGAAGTAATAAGGGCCAATTATAAATGGAACACGTATGAAAGAGATACGGTCCAGGGCCAAATGGACAAAAACGTGAGAACAAAAAGTGTTAGAATTATTATTGTGTAAATAGCATTGTCTCGATATACACTAAACAGTCAGTTGGTTCAAAGCATCATGCTACTAAATGACTAGTATATTGCTAAGTAAGGTTCAATGCCACAATCTACCGATCCTAATGCAATAATAGTTTGCCAAAATTTCTGAACGATTTTGCATACATGCACGCATTAATTGTCATTCATATGGGGAATTGTTGGAATTTGGTTTCAAATATTGGGTTTAACCAATATTTGACCAAAAATTAAAGGTAATTTCATTTTAGGTAAATGAAAATAGATTGCATATTTGTAATCTACATTTGGAGTAGATTAATGTGATTTATTTATTTTCTCAAAACCAAGTTGTGGTGAATGAGAAATTAATTATCAAACTATGCAATTTATAATGGGTTTATGAAGAGTTTTGTGAATATGGAAAGTTATATCCCACATTCCCTATAAAACATAAAGCAGAAGAGTTTATAAACACATTAAGGAGGTAACAATCAAATGTTATCCACCTACCATGCAACCTAGTGGTCCATTACACTTCGCACGACCGAATCGTTGATAGGAGATAAGGAGCCTTAAAGTTTTGTCCAGCTCACCCAGATAGATGGTTCAACTCGTGGGTTGAATCAGACGGTTTGGTGCATGCAGTGCTTCGAACCAAGGGACGGTTCAGTTTGGTCCATGCACGTACAGGTGGGGCGGGCCGCGATATGGCTGAATAGGTACGTGGGGCAGAGAGATTGGGCTGAATAGGTGTAATGGGCGGATGTTTACATTCGAATGGACATGAGTCGGTTAAGATGGAGGATTCCCGTCTGCTCGAATGGGCGAGGGTCGCTCCACTTAATCTGGTGCCTTGATTAGGATCAAATCGGACGGTACAGATCCATCCAATCTGAGTTGTGTCTATTTTATAAAAGGCACCACAACTATTGGAAAACTATAAATAACCCCCCATAACTGAATTTCATTCATTCCATCATACAAAGTATTAGAGAAATCTGTTAGTTGGTGCATATTGAAGCATTTTTCTTCATTCAAAGTTCAGAAATTTTAAACACCGTTAGTTCGTGGGTATCTTGATTTGAAATGCTTCAATCAAAAGTTGAAAAGTTGTTTTATATTATGAGATCATTGTCGCTAATCCTTCAGCACCCGCGCCAATGAGGGGAAAATTCCTTTTATAGCGATTGTGAGTCACGAGACTCGACTTACGTCTCGATTAGTAATTTTATTTTCTTTATTTTCCGTCTCTTCATCTCCTTCTATTTTCTATTTTCCCATTTTCAAGAAATAATTTATTTTGAATTATTTCTAGTTTTGAAATATTTTTACTAACAAAATGTTCATAATTATATAATCATAGTATTAAATAATATTGTGCATAATTAATATTATATTGGACTTATTAATTGGATTAAGGTGAGTTAATTCATGTGAGCATCAGGTTGGTAATTGGATTTCACTGTGTTGTTAGGGAACCTTTAGGATTCAAGTTTATTGTGTCATGTCACTAATATTGAGTCTTTACGATTTTATGGGCTTTTAATACAAAAAAAAAATCAATTTCTAAGTCTATAACTAAATAAAAGCTGAAGTGCAAAGCACTTCAGCACACCCACCTTATTTCCGCCAAAACTTGCTTGTGGACAGAATATGGACTACATTCATTCTCAGTTAAGTCCATTTATTAAAAACACCCCTAGAAGCCCTTTTATATTCCATATAGGCTCTTCTTCTTGATATCTATATACTCCCTCTCCAGGCGTCACTATCTGTTGAAGCAGCAAATCTTCCCTCGTATGCGCCTCTCCCCTGCCAATTATGAACACCACAGACCCATTTGGGTGAATCCCAAATGGCGGAGTCCCATCATCCCCACTCACCATATTTATTATCGTAGTCTCGATTCACTGCGTTGTCCATGTGCTATGCGTCTCCGAGAAGTATAGTTGCTGTCATTTATTCCTTAAAGCCGATGTTGTTTAAAATCCAACGATATCTGATACTCTGGCAAAAAAAAAATGTTTGGCAGTCCCAAATTGATTATATGTCCGCATTCCATCTGCGAAATTCGGGTAATATCTATCCCTTTAAAACTCAATTTTGAATTTGCATAAATCTGATTGTTTTTATTTGAGGTGTTGGGGGTTCTGTGCTACTGCACTAAGGGGAAAATACTGATATCTAAATATTATTGATTTAAGATTTGGACGTCAGAAGCTTCCAATTGAGTTAAATTATCATAAAATAAATGTTATGAAATCCTTCAACTTTGTACCAACTTTACTCTGAACACACCCTCTTCTCCGGCAATCGCAGTCGAACGGGTTCTCTTCTCATTCTCTAGTTTCGTTACACCCGGTATAATTTATCTTGTGTGAAAAGATTTCATTCCTCATAGTTTTGGTTTGTCAAATTAGTGCTATGTTAATCAAAATCAAGGGAAAAAGCAGCAAAAACCTCTCCTTCTAATGTTGAATATAAACTGTTTGTCAAAATGCCTCAATGAAACATACTCTTATGCTTGCCCCATATTTCAATGTGTAATGGCTATTGATGCCTGCCTTTTCTCCATTTTATGTTATTGTTACTTGAAAACATTTTCTTTTAAGTAGCAACTGAAGTTGCTAATGGAAGTCATATTGTGGAAGAAAAATCGATCATAAACGAAATCCCACACAATGCAATGGACGAAACCAGAAATGATGATTATTCTAATTCCTCCTCCAAGCATCAAATGAAGAGATTGATATGCTACTTGGGGGGGGGGGGTACTATAGGATGAATCTAAAGTGTAAATGGCTCCAGGAACCATTTATTTTGTGATCTAGCAGGTTTGATATGCTACTTGTGGAATTATGGAATGAATAGCTCAAATTTGGAACATTTAGGACTTGACTGAAGTTTAAAAGTCTTCTCTTTCTCCTAGATGCCATTTTTCCCTTAACTAAATACAAAATGTATCCCCCCCCCCAAAAAAAATGAAATATATAAATTTTAAAAAAAAAGATTGAAATCCAATGGTGTATTTTCAAGATAAACCTGCATTGTTCAAATCCTTCTACAAGTGGTTGAAGCCTGGAGGTAAAGTTCTTATAAGCGATTACTGCAGAAAAGCTGGAAAACCATCAGAAGACTTTCCTGCTTATATTAAGCAAAGAGGATATGATCTGCAAGATGTAGAAACATATGGCCGGGTATTCATTCAATCATGAAGCTTTAACACCCACAAACATGCACTATTTTGATAATTAAAGTGGCTTCTTTTTTAAGCATACTTACTTCATTTAACCCACAGATGCTCGAGATCTTTGGTTTTGATGAGGTCATAGCCGATGATCGAGACCTGATCAGTGCATTGGATTCTCAGTTTTTGGCGTATTACTACCTCTGTCCCATAATGAATGACCAAAAACTTTTCAAATTTGCTCATTCGTTTTGGGACTGAGCCTAACTGGAGCTTAACATAAGGTCGTACGTAGAATGTTTCTATTTATGGTAGTTGAGCTTATTGAGGAGATTCGTTTGAAATCGTTTATTTATTGAGCAGAATATTTGCTAGAGCTCTCGTCAAGGTTGCACATTGGCTAGAAGACAACAATGGATTTTACTTGCCTTAAATTGATATTAAGAATCCTGGATAGATTATGGTTACCATTCATTGGAATTTTCTTAATTTTTACCACTATTGGGGGATGTTAGAAAAAATTCTAGATTCTTGCTGTAATTTGGTGACGTCTTTGTTTTTAATTCTTAGTTCATCGTTTTCGCTTTTCATATACTTCAAATGTTCTATACCTTGAGGCACCTTGTGGTTTACAAGGAAATATGGCTGCAAAACCTTAAATACGCAAACATATGTTTGCTTATGTTATTTTAGGAAGTTGTCCAACAAAGAGAAGCTGCACAAAAGATTGCACTATAAGCACTGCGTGATGCCTCAGCTACAGAAATTGTTGTCCGGTCTCTCAAGTATGTCACCTTTTCATCCAGCCAAACTCCATTTCATCCATTGTGCTTTTCAAGGATATTTCACTTTCACCATTATACTTTTTTTTCTTTCAAAAATATCACACCGTAGTTTTGAAAACAATTTGAGCCGAAATGGTATATATTCCATAGTAATGGTCTTTTTTAAAAGAAAAAAAAAGGTATAGGTATAATGGTAAAAGTGAAACACCCTTGATTGTATTTACAATGGATGAAAACTGAGTTTTCCCCTTTCCATTTTACTCGGTTATCTGAAATTCTGTTATTAAGATTGAGATATATTATATTATAACTTATAGGACGTTATCGAACTTGAGCAAATCAGCTAAACCTGAAGCACCAATAAAGTGTTTTGATCGATTTCTTGAATTCCATACCCAATTGTGTAAGCAGTTGCTGAAATTGTGTCCATCCAAGCAGCAACTGAAGTTGCTAATGGAAGTAATAATGTGGAAGAAAACTCGATCTTAAACAAAATCCCACACAATGCAATGGACGAAACCAGAAATGTTGATTATTCTAATGCCTCCTCCAAGAAAAGAACAACTTTGTACAAAACAGTTGCATCATTTCCAGAAAGAAGTGATCAAAAAACAATCTTGGGGAAGCACATGTGGTCTTCTGCTTTAAACCAGAAGGTAAAGGTGGGGTCCAGTGAAAACGATGAGAACAAGAAACCAGGATCAAGCAGTTTATGCAATACTATCAAACTAGGGAATCAGATTGAGAATGAGGCTGGAAATTGGTTCATGGAGTTTCTTGAGAAAGCTTTGGAAAATGGTATGAAGAAATCATTAACGAAAGGGAATAATAATGGGGAAGGAGATGGTGGGAAAATAGCTCAGTCGCTTATATCGAAGATTATTAATTGGGTTGAAGTGGAACAGAGTAACTCTACAAAGAGGCCGGTGCATCCTAGAGCTGCTCAAGTTGCAAGAAAGTTGAGGATTAAAATGAAGAACCCTTGTAGCATCTTTACCTTCAAATTTTCTGAACTTGTTATATTGTTACACATCAACTGGGGACTATCTAGAAATAAATAAATTCATATACTCCCTCCATCTCAGAATGTTTGTCCCACTTTAGCTTTAGTTGTTAACTCAATCGAACTTTGACCACAACTTTTATGAAAATCTAGATATCTCCATGCAATTTTACAAATTGTAAATGACATTATTTCTAATTATGAAACACAAATAATTTTTAGAATCGCACAAGGGATATTTAGATTTTCAAAGAATTATAATCAAAATCCGATTGAATTGACCATGAAAGTTAAAGTGGAACAAACTTTCCGGACAAAGAAAGTATACGTATACATATTTTATTTTTGCATTTACATACACATATTGTAAATTTCTATGTACAACCTCAAGTTAACAATTACTCATTTTCAGGTAAAGACACTCTCAGCTGGTTGAGGCTTCATTTTTTCTCATGGGGTCACAAGAAAAACTTTTCCCAATATAACCGGTGCTTCAATATACGTAGTTTTGACCATGATCAAAACACGCATGTGTTGTTCTATCCGGTTGAGCTTAAAAAATGATATTTCCCTTGGTGAACGTCGGTATTGACCACTTAATTAGTTGGTTTTGCATAAGTACGACATCAAAATTATTAATTTACTTCATTATAAGTTGTTATTAAGATTCTTTAGATAAATTGTCATCAAGGTTCTTAACATTAGCCGACAGATTTATGATCAATCTCTCTCTCTCCATAAAGAAAAGAAAGTTCCCAGCTATTTTGTACTTATCACATCAGTATTCCTTTCTTAAGTTGTCTAAATCTTTTATGCTCAATAACTATTGGAAGAAATTTTCAGAGCTGATTTTCCTTACACAATGACCAATTACTACATCTTAAGCTAACCTTCTTTGCTCTAGAGCTCTGATTTGGAATTTATGGATCATAGTTCTGTTAAGTAATATAACTCATTCTCCCCCCCCCTCCCAACTTATAATTCATCATGTAAGAGCATTTTTGCATTTGTTTCGAATAAATAAGATTTACTCTTTTTATGCTTATGCTCTAATTTATGGCTTTTAAATGAGTATCTCTTTGCAAATTACTTCATGCTTTACTGCACATCTTAAACGTGGTAGTTTTACAGGTATACATATATTATATGCACAAAATATGAGCTTATTACTTTTTCCGTCCCACAAAGTTCTTGGTGTGAATCCTTTGGTTGATGACGAAACAAAGAGAAAAAACTATCCGAAGAAAATCGTTTTAGAATAACTTTATTTAAATTGATTGTCACTTTTATTGAAATTTATCTTAGTTTGTTAAAGTTATATGTCAAGTATACAGGGAGGTGGTGAGTCAAGCCTAGCGTGTACAAGCGCTGGAATACTCTTTGAGTTTAGAGTTTGTTGTAAAAATTAAGAGTTTGTTGTAACTCTTTAATTTAGTTCATGTTATATGTCATAGTTTTTTATCCGTGCGTTTAACGCGCGGGTGTAACACTAGTTAAATTTTAATATTTAGAGAAGATTTTGAGTTTGGTAAGTGTTTTTGTTAAGTTTTGAGCAGATAAGGACTAAAGTTAAAAATCTAGAAATTACAAGCCCTAGCCCTCATCAATTTCAAACGCACCCCTCTTTCCTCCTTCCTACCGGCGACGGTTCCATCACCAGACGTCACTTCGGCTTCGCTCAGAGTACCGGAGAGACCTAAATTCCGGTATCCCCATCTCTCCAGCAGCGCAAACCACTGAGCAACCCCAACTCTATCTCTTTCGGATTCCTCTGCAGCTCCGGTCACCCTCCTGATATCAGTTTAAGGTACAAATTCAGTTCTTTTGGGCGTCTATTGCAAGTATATTGGTAATTATTTGCTTGGATTTGGTTTTATACTTGTAATATTGTTGGAAAGATTTGTTGGCGTTTTGATTTTGGTGATACAATGGCCCCAGAGAAAGCTCCCACTTCCAAAAGATCTAGGAAAGATATTGGAACTATTGTTGATTTTGTTGATACAATAGCCCAAAAGAAAGCTCCCATTTCCAAGAGATCTAGGAAAGAAATTGAAACTAGTAGAGTAGTACCTGAGGTAGAGTTAGATATTGAACGATTTCTCAAGCTTGAAGCTCAGGCACTCTATCACAAGCACATCAGGAGACCCATTAATATTGAAAGGGTATTTGATCACGAGAGCTTTGAGCTAACAAAGATGTTTGAAGATCGTGGGTGGATAAACTTGTGTGCGGAACCCTTAACCACTTATGTCCCTATTGTGAGAGAATTTTACGCAAATGAGTCTGCTACACAGGCAGACACTGAGTCGTGGGTTAGGGGAAAATATGTTGACTATTGTGGAAAGAAAATAAATGAGGTATATAAGATCAAAGTAGTAGGAAGGGAGAAATGTGAGCATCAAGTTAACCTCAAAAAAACGGGGACAGAATTTGAAGATCAGGTAACTAGAAGAATAGCAATGGCTGGGGCAGAGTGGAAACGAAAGCTTGGGAAGCCTTGGACATTGAAGGAGTCCACTCTGAAATATGAAGCAATGGTGATACATCGTTTTGTGTGCTCAAGGTTAATGCCGACGCGACATTTAGGAGAAGTGTATTGGTCGAGGGCGGTACTCGTATACACTATTTTAAGTGAAGCACCAATAGATGTGGGAGAAATCATGCAGGATACCATTCATGCGTTAGTTAATGCGTTAGTACTAGGTAAATCCAAGGCAGGGTTCGTACTACCGAGCCTCATAACTATTTTGTGTAACAGAGCGGGAGTTGTTTGGGATACGAATGATGAGAAAGTCCCTTCCAAGCCCTCTATCAATAAGTGGGCTTTGGAATCAAACGGTCGAAATTTCAGTAAGGTACAAAATCAAGGGCGTGAGGAGCTGAATGAAGACTCGGGGTTGAGAGAGGCGGTCATGACCCTAACAGATGAGGTTGCTAGCATGCGAGTCTATCAGCAGGAGCAGTTCACTGCTTTACGTAGCTACATTCATGACCAGTTCACTTCTTTACATACCTACCAGCATGAACAGCGAGAATTTCAGCAGGCAGAGGCTCGCCGAGCAGCTCAGCGATATGAGGAAGAGCGGGAGTTTCGTAGAGCTCGAGCGGTCGAGCAGCAGGCAGAGGCTCGTCGAGCAACTCAACGATATGAGGAAGAGCGGGAATTTCATAGAGCTCAAGCAAAGGAGCAGCAGGCAGAGGCTCGCCGAGCAGCTCAGCGATATGAGGAAGAGCGGGAGTTTCGTAGAGCTCGAGCGGATGAGCAGCGGCAGTTCGAGCGGAAGTTCGAGCAGTTCATGCGACAGCATGCCAGCTGTTCGGATCAATTTTGTAACCCACACAATTCCGGTCCCTTTAGCTGAGGAGGAGGTATCCCATCCTTACTACTCCCCCCGTCCCAAAATGAATGTTAAAAAAAAAAATCAAATATTTTACTTGCTTGTCTTTGGCTAATATCAACCTTTATCTAGTTTTTCACATAATGGTTGTGGTTTAAGTTTGTTTGATACTTTGGTTTATTTTCAGCTAATGGTACTAGTATTTTGACACTTTAGTTTGTAACTTCAATTTGGTATGCTTTACTTGTGGCCGACTATATGAGGGTCACCAACCCTAGATTCTAGCCTTCTGCTTTATTTTCCTTATGTACCAAAAAAAAATAAAAAATGATATGCTTTGATTTGTTGTCTACTTTGAGATTGTGTGTTTTTTTTTTTTTTTGTTACTTTGGTTGGGTGGTGGTACTTTGAAAATAATCTTCCAAGTTGTAATTCTGATTATTTTTAAGGTATTATGTAGTATTTGTATAAGTCTTAAAATATTATACAAAAATGCTGATGATGAGAACACCAAACCAAACTAGATTAAGGTGGTTTGATTCAGTTCAGTTTGATTTGAAATTTTTTATGGTTTGATTTGATGTAGGGATTCTCCGGGTCTAATCACTAGCAATTAGGTCTGTAAACAAGGCAAAGAGTGAGTGAACTGAACCGAACCGAACCAAACCATTTAATCCCTTGTAATATAGAGTACCTTAGTTTTGTTTCTGTGATGTTTTAACACCACTTTACTAATGAAGATAGGAAAGTTGACAAAGACAACGATGGTTCAAAACTTTCCTTTCTCCAGTAGTTAGAACGCAAAACAAACGGATGGAATGAAGACGGTCATCTTTTATTGTCTCTTGGCTGAACTTGTAGTTGGTTGCATCGCTCCTTATTGGCAAGTCGTACTCTTTAAGGTAGGTAGTAGTGGCTTTTGTTGTCAAGATTTCCAAGAATATCTCAAAAAGATGCATTTAACTAAATACTATATTCTTGATTTGCAGCAAACTCAAACATTCATTAGTATGATCAAGAACGGAATTTAAGGGACTTTTTGGGCATATGTAGGCATTATTCTGAGAATACAAACCTGTTGATTAGTATTGCCATTACATTTTCTTCATGTAAAAAGTGGTATCTTTCTTTCTCATCATTCATTTAATGCAACGTAAACAGCATGACTGAGAAACAACAATCCAAAACACAAATGTCAGCCCGCCAGAAACAAAATACACTCCAACCTAATATAAATCACACTACCCAAGAAACCTACAAATACTTCCTCCGTCCCTAAAAGATTGTTCTGTTGTACATTTTGCAATTATTAAGGAAAAACTTCACCTTCTTGTACCTTAGTAGATTTGCACTAATATTCATGCATAAGTTTAGAAATGGGACATATTTTTTGGGACAAGATCATTGCAAATGGGAGAATCTTTTAGGGACGGAGGGAGTATTATTTACTAATAGCTATTTAGAGTTACAATCAGCAGCTATTTTTTGTAGGTTTAGTTAGACATGCTCAAAAATACCGGCGGGTAAAATCGGGAATCGAAATCCGCTAGAACCGTAGGAACTTTGGAAGAAAATTGAACGGTGAAAACCGTAACCGGCGGTTCCATAGTTTGAATACGGGTCTACCATTTTCAAAATCGGGAACCGTAAAATCCATGACTTTGAAACCATGTATTAACTAGATTTTTGTTATTATTTAGTTAATAAACTAACTAAATTCATTAAAAAAAAACTAACCAAATTTGTTAAAAACTAACATTTCTTTATAAAATCTATCATTTTAAATGAATTTTATAGCAAATAATATGGATTTTGAAGTTCTATTAATTATTTAACTATTTTCGTTTACATTGCATTTTAAAATACATATAAAAATAATTAAAAGTAATAAATAAAGAGGCATTTACAAAAAACTACTTTAGAAAGATGGAAATTACAAAAAAAAAAAAAAAAAAAACTTTTTTTGAATTTTTTTGATTTTATCAGTTGTTGACCAAAACTGATAATTTCAGTTATCAGTTGTTTAAACAATTGATAACTGAAATTATCAGTTGTTTGAAGCACAAATTATTCTTCAACAACTGATAATTTTAGTTATCAGTTGTTTAAACAACTGATTACTGAAATTATCAGTTGTTGACCAAAACTGATAAAAACAATCCAATTTTTTTTTCCAAAAAAAAATAAAGTTTTTTTTTAAAAAGTTTTTTTTGTAATTTCCCATCTTACATGTTTTTTTTTTTTTTTAAATACCATCTTTTTGAGTGAGTTTTTTTATAATAAACCCATAAATAAATGGGAACAGTCAGAATCGTGGAACCGAAAACCGGCGATTGGAACGGTGAATCGGGAACTGGAATTACATGGTTTGAATACGATTCCCTTTCCACAAAATCGAGAACCGGCAATTCAGAATCAGGAACCGGGAACCGCATCCGAATGAGCACGTCTAGGTTTAGTCAATCACATTTATGGTCCGCCCTCGAGTTTTTAAAGGAGATAAGAGAAAGAGAAAGGGAGGGAGCAGAAGGGAAAGGGAAATAAGAGGCGGTGAGGTAATTCAATAACTTATTGAATTGCTCTTAAGTTTAGCAAGGAAAAAAAAATAAAAAAATTAAATTACACTTATACCCTTAATAAAATGAATAAAAAGAGTTATATTGGTAAAAAAGGTTTAACAAAAAAATTGTTATATAAGATTTCCTTTTCTTCCAATTCCTTCCACTTTTGGGAGGATTGTGTGGGATAGAAAATTTTAAAAATTTTCATTCCTCTTTTTTCTCACTTTCTTTCTAAAAAAAAGTCGATAGCAACTTTAAAAAGAAGAATATATTAAATTTACTTCTATTTCCTTTCATTTATCTCGTTTTTAAATTGGGTAGCCCACCATTAGAAAACACATAATTGTCATTTGGCAAGGATTCTTTTCCTTATTTTTGTTATGAGACTACAAGTATAGATGTTGGAGGAGAGGAAGGAACGTTCTTTAGTTTTTGAAGTTTAATAATGTTGAGTTATTTTTTTGGATTTTCGATAATTTTTAGAGTCAATGAAAATTGAAAATCAATTAACTATTGTTAATCATGAGCGATTAAACCGTAATGATCGATCCTATCCTTAAGTGTTTTGCTATCATTCTCTATCTGCACACCATACTCACCACACTGTTGAGTAGCTTGAATTAACGGTATTGGTAGATTGTAGTTGCTACAGGGGGAGCGGTACAAATGTTTAATTGATATTATGATCCATAGGAAAGTGTAGAAATGCCCATAATTCATTCTGTACGAACTTTCAAGTGGCACTACATAGATTGCTCGCATGAGCAAGTACGCAAAATTTTAATTGGGCGATTTCAAATTTTTAGTCAAACAGTCTTCCGATAAATCGTATGCATTTCTTTAATGGGATAATTATTGAGGATATGCAGCTTCATTCTACTAAGGACTGAAGTGCAAATAATAAAAGTCTGTTGTAACAGAATATTGTTAGGATGTGTAACAGAATATTGTTAGGCTGTTTGTTATTCTTTCCTCCATTGTATGTATATATAAGTCTCATCTTCTGTAATCAAGAGGAGATAATACAACAACAAATTGTTACAAATTCTCTCTATTTTCAAAGTTCTTCTCCTATGAATGTATACACTGAATTTAGGTTTCTATCATGGTATCAAAGCATCTTGGATTTCATTTCTTCCGCTATTCGTCTAGCATTTCTACTCAAATCTACTCATTGATTCCTGATTTCGGTGTTTCTATGGAGAATTCAACAACAAATTCCGACGACTCGTCGGCGACAGCTGATCTGTATGAAATCGAAGCAACGACAATTCAATTGACCTCCTCTCATCCTCTGTTTCTACATCCAAATGATAATTCTGGTATGAACATCATCTCTATTGTCTTAACTGGTTCGAATTACTCTGAGTGGAAGCGTGCAATGAAAATTGCACTATCTACAAAATTGAAATTAGGTTTCATTACTGGTGTTCATAAACGACCTGATCAGAACTCAAAATATTTGATTCATTGGGATCGTTGTAATGACATGTTAATCTCTTGGATCCTTAATGTTGTGAGTCCAGAGATTCGGTCAAGCATAGTCTATGTGACTAATGCTAAGGATATGTGGGATGAATTACAGACTAGGTTTACTCAGGGTAATACTCTTCGCATTTATCAGATTAAGCAAGAGTTGAGTGCATTTTCACAAGGTTCTCAATCTATTTCTCAGTACTTTACGAAATTTAAGACTTTGTGGGATGAATTCACAAATTTGAGCAATCTTCCTAAATGCGTGTGCAACTGTAATTGTGGTGCTTCTCATCATTTGGATACATTCAATCATGTTCAGCTTCTCACTCAGTTTCTTATGGGGCTTAATGAGAACTTCACTGTGGTTAGAGGTTCTTTGTTAATGATGGATCCACTGCCCTCTCTAAGTCAGGCAGTTTCTCTTTTGTCTCAAGATGAAAAACAAAGGGGAATCTCTTCTGGTGGTAACATTCCTACCATTATTACTGACAATTCTACTGCACTATTTTCCAAACATCAATCGCAGAAGCCTTCTCCCTATAAGAAGTTTGTGAACAAGAATCAATTGCTGTGTGATCATTGTGGTGGTGTAGGACATCTAAAGGACAGTTGTTTCTTTCTAAAGGGTTTTCCTGACTGGCATAAACTCTATGGGGTCAAACCTGATCCATCCAAAATGCCTAAGTACACGAAGAGATCTTATGGTACTCCTACTGCTGCAAAGATCTACTTCAACTCTTCCACCTTCTAATCGCCTCCTCTCTGGACACTCCTGGTCAATGCCGCATTTCATGACAACCGGCGGTACTCTGCTACTTCATATCGCATTTACCTGTGCCGAAGTGAATAATGCATTTAAATCGACTCATTTTGCAGGTATATCTATTTCTCCTATATGTCTCTCTCATCAAGCCACACCTCACACTGATTGGATCATTGACACTGGGGCTACTGATCATGTCACTCATGATTTCTCTCTTTTGACTAATCCTATTCCTATTCAAAATACTATTAGACTTCCTAATGGTTTCACCTCTAAAATCACTTTCAAAGGTACTATACACATTACCCCTTCCATAATTCTTCTAAATGTGTTATATGTGCACAATTTCAGTTTAATCTTCTTTCTGGGAATAAGCTTGCCTCTGACAGCAAACTTTGCTTGTTATTCTTTCCCAATTATTGCTTATTTCAGGACCTTGTGGACAAGAAGGTGAAGGGGATTGGAAAAATGAGAAATGGCTTGTATAAACTCATTCTACCCAAAGATGTCAACTGTTCTACTCTGGAGTATCATTCTTTTGCTAGTACTGTTCTTTGTAATAAATCTGTTTCTACCTTGTGGGATTATAGATTAGGCCATATGCCTATGTCTCAATTTTTCTATATTCCATCCATCAAGTGTACTACTGAGTCTGTATCTCCTTGTGACACTTGTCATTTTGCTAAACAAACTAGAGTTCCTTTTCCTGTTAGCTCTAGTCATTGTTCTGATGTTTGTGGCTTATTACATTGTGATCTTTGGGGACCTTACTCATTACACATACAATGGTCATAATTCCTTTCTCACAATTGTGGATGACTATTCAAGAGTTACTTGGACATTTCTTTTGAAATCGAAAACTCAAGTTTTTTCTTTTCTCAATCAATTCATAACCATGTCTTCTACTCAATTTAATGCCACTGTTAAACAAATTAGAAGTGACAATGGCTCAGAATTCTTCAATAAACAAATTTCTGCTTTATTAATCTCTCTTGGGATTGAACAACAAAGTTCATGTGTCAATACTCCCCAACAAAATGGGAGAGTGGAAAGGAAACATAGACACATTCTTGAAGTAGCTAGAGCTCTCAGGTTTCACTCTCATCTGCCTATTCAATTTTGGGGTGATTGTATTCTCACTGCTACTTATCTTCTTAATAGATATCCTTCCTCTGTTCTTGCTCATATGACTCCTTATGAAGCTCTTCTTAAACATCCTCCTACCTATAATCATCTTAAAGTTTTTGGTTGCTTATGTTATGCATCTACTTTGTCCTCTCACAGAACCAAATTTGATTCAAGAGCTAGAAAGTGTGTCTTCATTGGATATCCATTTGGAAAAAAGGCATATAAGTTGTATGATCTTCATTCTCATCAAATCTTCTATAGTAGGGATGTTGTGTTTTATGAAACACAATTTCCATTCAAAGACAACTTATATGCTACTCCTTCTTGTCTTCTTCCAATGTTTGTTGATAACTTGTCTTTGGTTCCTCCTGATATTGACTCTATTGAGCATGTTTCTCAGACTCCTTCTCCTTCTCATATCAACAATCCTATTTCTTCTTCTGCCCCTCATTCTCATCCTACTGTATCTCCTTCTTCTGATAATTCTACTCCTGATAATTCTACTGCTGACAATTCTTTTTCCTCTGAGCATCATTCTCCTGTTATGCCCGTCTATCACGCACCTATTAGACAGAGAACTATGCCTAAAAAGTTTAAGGATTATACAGGCATACCTCATATCAATGCCTCCTCTTTATCTTCTTCCCAGGTTAGTTCTTCTTTTACTCCCACTTCTGATTTCATTAATTACTCTGCTGTCTCTCCTTCCTATTTATCTTTTCTTTGCAATATTTCTTCCATAAATGAGCCTCACACATACAAACAGGCCATCAAAGATCCTAATTGGTGTAAGGCAATGGCTAGTGAGATTGAGGCCTTAGAGAAAAATAACACTTGGGTTCTTCAAGATCTGCCTGCTCATAAGAAGCCTATAGGCTGCAAATGGATATACAAACTCAAATATAATGCTGATGGCACTCTTGACAAGTATAAAGCCAGGCTAGTGGCTAAGGGATTTACTCAAACAGAAGGAGAAGACTATTTTGAGACCTTTGCTCCTGTGGCAAAAATGCCTACATTCAGATTATATTTGTCCATTGCTTCCATCAAAGGTTGGCCCATTTATCAAATGGATGTTTCCAATGCTTTTCTTCATGGAGATTTGGATGAGGAGGTGTACATGTCTTTGCCACCAGGTTATAATCCCATAGCTACTGCTTCTTCTTCTCAACCTATAGTGTGTAGACTTTTAAAATCTCTCTATGGACTAAAACAGGCTCCTAGGCAGTGGTTTTCTAAGTTCTCCACAGCTCTTCTTCAATTTGGTTTCACTCAGAGTCAGAATGATCATTCTTTATTCATTCTCTCTACTTCTGATGCATTCACAGCTGTGCTTGTGTATGTGGATGACATTCTCCTTACTGGATCTTCTGAGTCTGTTATTACTTCACTCAAAGAGTTCTTACATACTCAGTTTTCTATAAAAGATCTAGGACTTCTCAAGTACTTTCTAGGTATTGAGGTTGCAAGAGGTTCTCATGGCATTTATCTTCATCAGAGAAAGTATACCTTGGATATATTGAATGATACTGGCTTACTCACTGCTCATTCTTCTTTGGTTCCTATTGATCAACATCATTCATTGGCTTCTGATAAGGGAGACTTAATGCCAGATGCTGACAATTATAGGAGGTTAGTGGGAAGGCTGATTTACCTCACTATAACTGCATTCGATATTGGGTATGCTGTTCATATTCTTAGCCAGTTTATGTCTCATCCTAGACTACCTCATTATGATGCAGCTCTCAAACTAGTCAAATATCTTAAGGGCACAGTGGGTCAAGGGTTATTTTACTCCTCTTCTTCTTCTTTGCAACTGCAAGTCTTCTGTGATGCTGATTGGGGAAGCTGTCCCACTTCTAGAAGATCTCTCTCAGGATATTGTGCTCTGTTAGGGACAAGTTTGGTTACATGGAAAGCCAAGAAGCAAAATACTATTTCTAGATCCTCAGCTGAGGCTGAATATCGATCTATGGCCAATGCTTGTTGTGAAATCTTATGGCTTGTTTCTATTCTCAGGGATTTTGGGGTTTGCAACATTACTCCTGTCTCTCTTGCTTGTGATAACAAAGCGGCTCTTCACATTGCTTCAAATCCTGTGTTTCATGAAAGAACTAAACACATTGATTTAGATTGTCATCTTGTCAGAGATCAACTCAAGAAAGGCCTCATTTCTACTATTCATGTTGCTTCAAAGGATCAGTTGGCAGATCTGTTCACTAAAGCATTGTCTTCTATTCAACTTACTTATCTTTTATCCAAACTAAAAGTGTGTAACTTGTTTACCACTTCCAGTTTGAGGGGGGATATTGAGGATATGCAGCTTCATTCTACTAAGGACTGAAGTGCAAATAATAAAAGTCTGTTGTAACAGAATATTGTTAGGATGTGTAACAGAATATTGTTAGGCTGTTTGTTATTCTTTCCTCCATTGTATGTATATATAAGTCTCATCTTCTGTAATCAAGAGGAGATAATACAACAACAAATTGTTACAAATTCTCTCTATTTTCAAAGTTCTTCTCCTATGTATACACTGAATTTAAGTTTCTATCAATAATCTAGTCGAGTTATTCAAGGGATTATTAATTTTGTTATGAGTTCAATTTCATCACAAGTAAATGCGAGTAATGTGGATCGTGTCACTTGTACAAGGAATGGAGTGAATTATGGGCATTTCTACACTTTCCTATGGATCATATTATGAATCAATTAAATGGACCAAAGTTGTCTGTTACCATGTCGAAAATCAGGCCCATAAAAATGCAGACTTGTGGGGTCATAATAACTAGGCTTAATTTTGGTAATAAGATTGTGTTTAATAAAACAAACCATTTTCTAAAGGTTGTGTTAATCATGCACACTAAATTAGCTATGTTATGTTCCTTCTTTAATCCCCTACACTACTTGATTAACTTTCTTTTCCTTTATTATTTAAACCTGTACTAACTATATTTGTCATACAAAAGATGTACTCTCTCCTATCTTCTTTTCTCCCACTTCCCTCCTAAAAAAAACTAGGGAGCACACCCTTTCCTCCCCCTTCCTTCCATTTCTTTTCCTTTCTTCCCTATTTTGAAATTGGGAGCACACGCTAAAACATGGGGTGGGGTGGGGTGGGGTGGGGGGCTTCTCACTTGTTTTTATTCGTGTATCCCTTATCTTAATAATTGTGTTCCTCTTCTTACTTCTTAAAATAAAAATTATTCATACATAGCACCCTTCTCGAATGGGAAAGTCCCAGAAAATAAAATAGCAAAAATATTTTCATAAGTATTAAATTTTTGGATCTGAGTCCAAATAACAATTTTATTCATGTGTTTAAATGATTAGTAGGGCATAACAAAATAGTGAAAATTGTCCTTTAACTCTATTTTATAAGATCATGATTAGTGGTAACAGAAATTGGTTTATTCTTTGTAATTTGATTATCAATTTTGGTTCATGGCAATTAGTGGTGGCTAAATATTCGTTTATGGCCGTGAACGAAAATTTTCGTTCATTTCATGAACTAATTCGTGAACGAAAATTGGTCCGAGCTATATGTGTATTTGGTAAAATAATGACAATTTGCATCATTTTGCATAATATGATAGTTGAAGATGAACGTGATCGATATAGAAACTATGATGATGCAAGTGAATTTTGGGCCGACAAACAAAAATAAAAATAAAAAAAATAAGCCCATCCGAATTGCGCAAGACGATACATTCACATATACATGAGAAATTCACACGTTGGAAATAGCATCGAAGAATACATGGTGCGCAAGCTGAAAGTTCAAAGCAAAGCTATACACTTGGCTCTCAAAGCAGACCTAATTGAGCATATATATGCAAAGAACAATCCTTGAGATCATATGCATCATTTTATTTATGAGCGCGTTACTTTCTGTTCGTTCGTTTGTGTGTTGTATTTTAATTTTTAATTTTCATGAGTGTAATGTTTTTTAAATTATAGTAATTTAACGTTTATTTATGTGTGTTTAATTTTTTAAAATTGTGCAATTAAGTAAAATAATAAAAAAATTAATTATTATTGATAATGATGTTAATGAAAAATAATATTTATTAATGTATATTATTAATTTTATAATATCAAATTTCTATTAAAAAATATATTTGTGAACGAAAAATTCGTTCACTACTATAGAATGTAAGTTGGCGTGAGCGAAATTTTGTTCACAGGCCAGTTTCATTCACGTGGTGAACGGATTTTTCGTTCACCCTTGTGGATGCTCTAATTAACGCACTTACAAAATTAACAAAAAGAGATATGACATTTTGTCTCTCGCCTCAAAATAAACATCGCATTTTATATTTTAATTTGTTGCAAAATAAAAAATATGTTTCTAATAAAAAGTGGTTTGGTTCAATTTATCGTTGTACTATTAGTAATATACAAATTAGTAAAATATTTTTTAAAATATTTGATAAGATATTTGTTATGGGAAAGAACATCAACAAACACAAAAATCTTATATTAGTGGACAAATGGGAATAGGTATTTGATGTGCCTTACCAATTTCTAATAGGGTGAACTCGAAAGCCTCCCCACCTATACAAACCCAAATCTTCAAAGCAAAGATTACATTATTATTTCCACAATCTACCCATATGGTTAAAACTCTTTTAACCCACCCATTATTTTATCATGCAATTTTTTATATTAAATTTCTTAATATTTAAAATTCAAAGGGATTACATTACACTGTTCTGTATATGCCCACTAGTAAAAGCCGGTGTTCGAGAATACATTTTTTTTTTTTAATTAAGTCCGTGTTCAAGGACACTTTTTTTTTTAATTTAAAAAAAAATTATTTTTTTAAAGGGCAAAATGGGAAATGGACAACTTAGTGAGGGTAATATGGGAAATTTGGCTTATAAAACTGTTCATTGTACTGTTCATCCCCCTTTGTCATTTATACTATAGATGCTAAATGCATTAGGGAAATGAGGATTCAATTTCCATTAAATAATACTCCCTCCGTTCCATTAATAACTTCACCTTTTGCTATTTTGGGTATCCCATTTAAAGCTTCAGCTTTCCTTTTTTGGCAAATAATCTTTATTATTCCACCCACTTATTCTCTCTCCTATTTTACTATTACACTCACAATATTTTTTAAATTTACTATTTCATTCACTCATTCTCTCTCCTATTTTACTATTACACTCATAACATTTTCTCCACCCTTAATTTACGTGTCAAAGCCAAAATGATGAACTAAATAATTGGACCGAGGGAGTATATTAATGAGGATTCAAGGTCGACAATGTTAGTATCTACTTTTTGGAAAATGCCACATTACATTTAGTTATTTTAGCGATTTTTCAAAATGTAGTATTTTAAAAATTTATATACCTAAATAACATTATAAAAATATTTAGCGTCCGATTGGATACATTGATTTTGAATTCAATAAATATTCAAATTTTATACTAGAATTTAAATGACTTAAAATTTGCTTTCAAAATCATAGCATTTTCATTGTTTGAATAATGTGTGGAATTCAATTGTAGTTATACATTATACTTAAAATAAAAGTTCAATAATAATTCAAATATCTAGTTTAAGCTAGTGGTATATGGTTGTTAGTTATTATAATTAACAAGGGTTCAAACCTTGCTAACAACAAAAGATAAAAAATTTATATTTTTTTAAAATAAATAGTATACAGTGGTGGTGGTTAACGGCGGCGGTAGGTGACAGCCGGTGGAGGTAGTTGGAGGCGGTGATTTTCGGAAGCGGCAGTGGTGGCGGAGAGTGACTGGCGGCGGCGGCGATTGCCGGCGATGGCGGCCGGCGGTAGGTAGTTTTCCGGCGGTGGTCAGTTTTCGGCAGTGGTCGATTTCCGGCGGTGGTCGGCGGTGGCCGATTTTCGGCGGTGGCGATGGTGGTCGGCAATTTTCGACGGCGGCGGGAGGTGGCACGAATGATGGTGATTGAAAGTTGTTGTGGTGGTGATAAAAAGAATATGAGTTGTTATTAATTGATCAAAATTTAGAATTTAAATTATTAGGATTTAAGATGGAATTAGTTTTGTGAAATTGAGTGATTTAGAATTTCAACACAATTCCAATTCCAATTTTTATTTATGTTCCCAAACAATGTAATTGGTTTTGGAGGCCCCAATTTCAATTCCAAGCTATGAAATTGGGGTATCCAAACATGCCCTTAGTACCAAAATAGCACTTTGACCATTGATTCCGAAATTGATAATTCTGGAATAATGCAATCCGAAATTACCAATTCCGGACTTACTTTTTTTTTTTTCAAAACTGAATTTAACAAAATAATAATTCTGTAAATAGAGAGCGATCGCGCTCTATAGGTGGGAGCAATCACGCCTAATGTAATCCGGCGTTACGAATTTCGGAATCCCTTTTTTTTTAAACTAAATTAAGAAAATAATTTCTTTCTGTAAAAAATAGAGGGCGATCGCGCGATAAGTAGGGGCGATCGCGTGATAAAGACGTCCAACTAGTTTTGAGGGTGTGTTAAGTTATATACTACATACAATGCTTTTACAAAAAAAAAATTACCATTTTTTTCCAATATGATCTCATGTGGAAGGAACAATACTTTAACCCAAAACAATTAATCTCATCCAAACTTCAACATAGTCAACAACGTATAGTAAAAAACGTGCACCTTCTTTTTCTATGGGGTGCGGTCGCCCCTCTTAAAGGTGCGATCACCCTAAGGGTGCGATCGCTCCTCTTTATGGCGCGGTCGCCCCTTTTTCCAGTAACTTCGCGTGATCGCGCGCATGAAACCGTGCGGTCGCCCCATTTGTATGAAATACTGACATTGACAGTACCCAAATCAACTCCTCTAATTCTACTAAAATACCAAAACAACATTCGTTTTGGCTCATTTGGTCGTTTCAAGTTCCACAACTACAACTATATTTGATGACATATTCCACCAAGAGTTGAATAAATTACAAGTTCAATATATTACAAGTTCGAATAAAATAACAATACTTAAAAGTTCAAGTACTTAAATTAAGAACTAAAAATACAAATAACAATTAACTCTTACTACCTAAGAGTTGGACACATCCTTCGCGTGTGACCTTCTACCTTGCAAATCCCACAACGATTTTTTTTTTTTTTTTTTTTTTTGCAACTTGCCAATACATAGAGTTTCTAAGTCGCCTTGACTTAGGTCTCCCTTGCTTCTGGTCACGTCGATGGTCCGGGTTAGGGTAAAAACGTGGGACAATATGATCTACATTCCAATAGGCCTCGTCGTGGATTGGATGAAAAAAGCAACTCCACATCTTGTAGTACGAGCCAAGGTTGTAAAAAGGATGAATATAACTCATACCATTGACACTTTGCGTTTTGAAACACGCAAGAACATGCGAACAAGGGTAATGATATTGCATCCATTTGCCATAAGTGCATGTTCGATCACCCAATCTCACAACTTGAATGTGTCCACCTTTGTCACCACGTACCCTGGTCGTCACACTATAAACATCCACAGACGTAGTATTAAACCTTGTGACGTGATGATACCCAGCTTTAGTCAAGTTGTATCGGTATCTTCGATCGATTCTCTCACTGAATTGTAGCGTGGCATTTGGTGGTGGGATGCCATTAGGATCTCCCCCTAAAGCACTAATTGCTTTAGTGAGTCTATCTTGAAAGTATGCCACACACCTATAGAATGAGGTATCAACAGCTGCTGAAATAGGCATCCCCCGAGCTCCTTTCATAACGCCATTAAAAACTTCAGACAAATTAGTAGTCTTAATGCCGTACCTATATCCACCATCGTAAGCCATTGTCCACTTTTTAGCATCCAAGTGCTCATACCATTTAGTTGCCTCAGGGTTGATGATATGAATTTGCCTCAGATAGCATTTACGCTTTCTATCTTGGGTGGTGCTAACAGCACACCAAAAAAGATCTTTCAATCCAACGCCCTTGTGAGCTTTAAGAAAATTAGCTCGCAAGTGCAACATGCACCATCTGTGGATAACATTTCATGGTCAGTTGGCATTGTCTCCAACCGGGGAAAGGATGCCATTATGCCGATCAGATATCAAGCAAACTTCACGACCCTTAACAAAATGTTTGCAAAGAAGATGCAAAAACCAACACCAGTTTCGGTTGTCCTCTTTTTCAACAATAGCGAATGCGAGAGGAAGTAGACTATCATTTGCGTCAACACCCATGGCAATAAGAATAACCCCTCTATATCTTCCATGCAGGAATGTGCCATCAACAGAAATAACAGGACGACAATGAGAGAATGCTTCCACACAAGTGCCAAATGCCCAGAACACACGATCAAACATACCTAAAGCACCGGGAGGAGGAGGATCAGAATGCTCCACAATGGTTCCAGGGTTCCACTTTTGGATGGCTGCTAACAAATGTGGCAATCTTATGTAAGATTCTTCCCAGTCTCCATATGCCTCTGCAATAGCATTTTGTTTGCCACACCATGCCTTTCTATATGAAACTTCCTTTCCATGGGCTTTTTTTATCTCCGCCTTCACTAGTGCAATCTTCAACTCAGGATCAGCCTTTAACCAGTTCCAAAACTTCTTGCCCTATGAACTTAGCATCTAGGTTTTGATGATCTTGACTAATTTCTGTTCCCAAGCAAGAATGAGGACCCTTGTATTTGGTAACTTTCCAATACCCGACATTCTTCAAACTCACATTCACATAAAAATTACACGGAAAATCTTTCGCCAAAAACTCAATAGTCCCCTTTCGGGTTGTGCTTCGTTTTACCTTGAAGCGCAGATTTTTCTTAATATGAAACAACTTCATTTTATACTGCACCTCTGTCTTCTTTGAAAAGCGAATACCTTTGTCAATTTCATCATGTTCTACATTCCATTCAGCAAAGTTATATTGGTTATCATCATATATCTCTGATCCTTCTTCAATATCACGATAAAATTGATACCCGACTCTCTCATGCACATGATGTTATGGTTCTTCGTAAGCAACCACATGTAACCCCAAATCTTCCCTCACCCCAGCTTCACCCTCATTCTCGCTATCATCAGTAGGACTACTGCAATCATCATATCCATCGTCACGATCTTCATTTAGAAGCAACCCAATATTTTCTTTATAATCTGAATCATTATCATCATCATTATACAATTCCTGGCCCTCACCCCCTCCCTCTTCCTCTCTCTCTTTCTCTTCCTCTTCCTCTCCCTTTTTCTCTTTCACATATGTTTATGTACTTGTTCCAGCATCCCTCTGACTATAGCAGCTTAAAGAACCTATCTGGAAGGTATTCATGTCATTAACATACTCATTTTATAATGGCTCCTCATGGGTTTCAAACTTATCAACATTCACATTATCAACTAAATTCATCTTAACATACAATTGTAAGCTACTCAACCCACCAAACTGAGCAGAAACATCAAACATGACTTCCATACCCATATCATTGTCGATTACAAATGGAATATAATTTGCAATCCCGGGAGCGACAAGATGAGGATATCTACATGTAATTTGCAACTGAACAATAGCTCGATCTACCCCAATTTTCTTAGCTAACTTTTTAATCAACTTCTTGTAACTCCACCGAGTTTTAGCCCTAAGTGCACATTTTGGTTCCCTTTCAAAATGTTCACCTTCAAACAGGTGTTCATCATCTCCTCCCCAATAACACATGAAAACAAGTGGAACTCCAGCCATATTTATTCCTAAAAATTGAAAATAAATAAATTATCAAAAACCTAATTTAACAATATCACTATATTTACAAAAAAATCAAATAAATACTAATTTTAATTTCAAACAAAAATTAAGAAGGATTAAAATGTACTTCTTTTTTGGATCTTCTTATGCTCAGTTCTTTGAATTTTTCAATTTTTTTTTTATAAAAATCAACCACCTGCATTCTCTTCTTCTTGAACTTCTTAATCAACTTCTTGAATTTTCAGATTTTTTTGGAAAAAATCCACCTCCTCTCCTCTTCTTCTTCCTTATTTTTTTCTTCGTCTTCACTGGCGTTGGTTTCTGCGTTGGTTGTTTACAGAGTTGTTGGGGGAGAAGGGATTTGTAAAGCAAATCCAGAATTAGCATTTCCGAATTTGAATTTTTCAAAAAAATAATTTTCTTAATTCAGTATTAAAAAAAATATTAATAAAATTCGGAATTACCAATACCGGATTACATTAGGAGTGATCGCCCCCATCAAACGCGCGATCGCTCTCTATTTACAGAAAATATTAATTTCCTAAAATCAGTTTTGTTAAAAAAAAAACAAAGAAGTGAATCCGGAATTAATAACGCCGGATTACATTTGGCGTGATCGCCTCACATATGGCACGACCACTCGTATTTTACAGAAATATTATTTTGTTGATTTTGGTTTTGAAAAAATAAAGGTAATTTCGGAATAGGTAATTCCGAATTACATTATTCCGGAATTACCAATTTCGAAATCAATGGTCAAAGTGCTATTTTGGTACTAATGTTTTTATAATGTTATTTAGGTATATAAAATTTTTAAAATGCTATAATTTGAAAAAAAAAAATCTATTTTCTCTGTATTCTCATGGCGTTGAGATCTAATACTCCCTCCGTTCCAAAATATTTGTCCCATTTGACTTTTTTTGTTAAACTTTGACCACAAATTTATGAGAGATTAATCATGTTCATGAAATTTTAAAAGTTGTTGTTGATAATATTATTAATGGTGAATCAATAGAAATTTTTAGAATTTCATGAACATAATTAAATTGTCATATATTTGTGGTCAAAGTTCAACAAAAAATTCAAATGGGACAAACATTTTGGGAGGGAGGGAGTATAAAATAGTCAAACCACATCAACACTTTTCATCTTTATCTTTTTTTTTTTTTTTTCATACTTTGACGTCAATATCTTAGTTTTTCCTGATAGATAAATATGAAAAATGAGTTTTTAAACCGGTGTTTTAAAAACCGACTGAGAAGAGCTAGCTAATATTAGAAATACGACGACATTCATTTATGGTGTTGTTCTAAATTTTAGAAGAATTTTTCGGCTGCATCAGCTCTTAATCTAACATATCATATGTAGTTGATTTCTTAATTCATGAATAAGATGGTTGATTAAAACACTATCGTCGAATTTGATTGGATCTTACGAAAAAGGCCAAGTAGCATTGAGTTTGATCTTGTAATTAAACTATTATATGCTTGATTTTCAAAATTGCCCGCAAAATCAAAGGCTTCACCAACTGCCTCGTGCGGTGGCGGATCTAGACCCCCCTAAATTTTTCATTTCAGGGGGGTCAAAATAGTAAATTTGAAAAATACAAAGGGTTATTTTGTAAAAATAACAAAAGTCGGGGGGGGGGGGGGGTGGGGCGATGAACCCCCCTCAACACCCCTAGATCCGCCACTAGCCTCGTGAGACGCCAAAATCAGAAACAAAGACAACATATGATGGAAGAAGGCCAACATATGATGGAAGTTGATTTTTAAGAGTATTTCTATTTATACAATGAAAATTCTATTTACACAATATTTTCTAGATAAAAGTGATTAATAAATGTACAAAGTTATTTAAAATACTAAATATTCCTAATTTTGTTACCAAACTCATAATTACCTTCATTGGAAAGGTCAGTAAACTGAATTGGGGCGGCAGCCTTGGACCCAGTTGGGGAGTTTTCCCTTTTATCAACATTTATTGCCATTAAGATCACATTCCATTTTTTTTTTATGATTATTTTGATAAATTTGAAATTTTTGTTACGTAAGCAATAAAAATTTATCGAGCTCGTGTTCGACCTGTGTTTGTTCGAAAAATTTCGTTCGTGCTCGTCTTAATTTAACTCGTTATTTTTTTTCGCTAACAGCTTGTGTTTGGCTTGAACTCGGCTCGTTAAATTCGAATTATTATTACTTTTATAATAAATGCACATATACTACTACATAATATATGTATGTATGAAATAATATATTTATTTATATTTTTCTACATTGTACAAATAACGAAGCATAATTAAAAATATTTGTACTTTTAAAATGAATTAAACCATATAGATTGTAAAATAACTAAAATTAATTTAAAAATTTTGTATTTTCATGATAAACCCTTATAGAGATTGTATACACGATAGACATTTTATTTTTTAAAACTTAAATTATTCTTTTCCAATGCACGTATACTTGTCTAATATAAAAATGTTTTCATAAAAATAAAAAATAAAATTAATATATATCATTGTACTTATATATATATATAAATTTATATAAATATGTATCTATATATATACACACATATTATATATGTATATATATGAAATATATCTATTATACAATACAAGGGGCAAATAACTGCTTCTTATCTTTACATAAAGAGGGATCAGGATTGATTCTTGAAAAATCAATCCTACGGCCCAAAACTATCCCACCCTTCTTCAATCGCCAGTCATCTCTCCTTCAACCGCCCGTCATCTCTCCTGAAACCCACTGTTGCGGTTAAAACCCAAATCAATCTTGGAAATCAAAATTGATCGAACCCAAAACCTATCGGTAGCTGAAAAAATCACAATCCCACCATGGAAACTCTCACAGCAACAGCAGCAGCCATTGTTGCTTCTCCTTCTTCACATCACATCTTCTCCCGAAAATCAAAAGACCTGCTTTCTTCTCGAAGACCCTTTCGATTTCCCTTCTCCTCCAAGAGTAACGGTAACGAACCGGATCTCCGATCGGACTCCAATGAAACAAGTTTGGTCCCAATTCTCAGAAATCACACCATCTCCAAGGTAAATTGACTCAATTTCATTCTTATATTTAGTTTTTTGTAATTAGGGTTTTGATTTGATTTGGGGGGGATTCGTAATTGTAGGACGATGCGATGGGGTTAGTATTGAGTGCGGCGAATGTAAAGGTTATGAGTTGCTTTATGTCGTATGTGCAGTAATATCAGGATAGCACTTATTATCCAAAACGCATGTTTGATCCAAATATTAGCAGATGGTTGCATCACAGACGTTCATATAATCTGTAATCACGAACAGATAAATAAATCATTGCAAGTTAGAGAACGAAGCACTGCACTGATGTTCAGGAAGTACCTTGAAGAGGGTCAGTTTGGCTCCTTAAGTACTCTTCTTCTTTTGTTATGTCCATAAATCGAGTTGAGTTAAGCAACGTATGATCTAAATCAAGAACCAAGTAGAGCTTTTGACGCTGTAACAAACTCTTTATATCTCTGTCTCGCAATCGATTGACTTCATCATTTGCAAGTCTCAGATCCTGCGAATTAATAAAATTACTAATTTAAGTATTTTATTTGATTTTGAATTTATTTTTTTTATAAGAAATGAATTGTATTTGATTTTGATTTTGAAATAAAACAGTGGAACTAAATACAACAATTGTTCCAATCATGCATGACCAAATTAATTAGCTATCCAGGTCTCAAAAGTTGAATTTATCAGAAGTAAATGACAGTTCTTTTCATAGAGCCTTTTCCCATAGTTTTTCAAGGTGGGTGGGGGAGATTAAAAATGAAAAGATAGGAACAGAGAAAGAGTAGATACAAAAGTAACTTGCCTTAATTCTGTCTTAGTTCCCAACTAACAGAATAGAAAAGCAAGTACTAGAGACAATATTAAGAAGATTTCCCATTTCCTCTGTGGACAAGTAACTCTGAAAGCCACTTGATGAATACTAAAACAGATGCAACGGATGCCTCTATATCTCACAGAGGATTGAGGCCGTAAACAAGCTAACCTTTGAATGTTTGAGCTCAGCTCTTCTTCTTTTACTAAATTCAACTCGCGCTTGAGTTCTTCCTGATCCAGCGAACTGTTTTCCGAGATCGACACATATTATTTAACAAAGCCAATAAATGGGCCAGGCTCAAGCTTTCAAAGAGTTGAGATCAAGCTTTAAGTGATGTTCTGAGCCTATGGTATTATGTTTGAATGTTTGATGATTGTGAAAGATGAATAAATCAAATAATGTCTTTATATTGGCTCATTTAAGTTATTTAGCGTTTGTAATTGCAGAGATTATTTAATTCCAATGATTACTTGACAGAAACCCACCAAGGATTTATCCTTGCCTGTCCCAAGTCAGGATAAAGGGCGAGGGTTGCGGTAGGCATGTGACAGCCAGCGTAAAATTTTTGTCACATTAACATGACATGAATCGAAATATGAATATCGTTGGGGCGTTTCCATATGAGGATTCATGTTAGCCGACCCCAAATTATTTTGGGACTAAGGCTTTGTTGTTGTTGTTGTTGTTGTTGTTGTTGTTGTTGTTGTTGTTGATTACTTGACAGAGGTTTAGTGTTTGTTCAATACTTCATCTGCATGATGTTCTGAGCCTATAGTAATGCATTAGCATATTTTATTACCTCTTTTTGGTTTGGAGGTCACATGAAAGAGGGTTGAGTTAAGTTGAGCGTTATGAGAAAGAAGGTAGTGGGTTGGGGTGACTTGGAGGGGGAAGGGGTTTAACTATAAGTGTAAAGGGATTTTTGTTCCATGTTATAAAATAAAATCAAAATTAACTAATTGAAAAAAGGTAATGGGAGAAAAAACTGAGAAGAAGCTTTTGGGAAAGAAAGAAAGATTTCGGAAGAAGATTCGAAAAGGAAGAGAAGGAATACAAATAAAATATTCCAGGTGGGTATGATCTACAAATAAAATATTCCAGGAATACAAATAAAAAATGGAGATCACCGCCCTGAAGAAGGTATAATCTACTTCTCTAAATAAAGTAGTGTCTATTTGTAAAATTGAGATTCGGTTGCACTGTTTCAGTTTGGTTTGATCGTCCATTTTTTAAACCAAATTGACTAAAAGTTGCTTCAAGTGAGTGCTTGGAATTGTTATGTTTGGACTTTCAAGTGTGTGGATATTCATGATCATTTTGTTCTTTGTTTTTTTTTGTATGCAGATGATTTATTTTCTATTGAGTGATTAAACTCGGGTGTTTAACTCTTCGATGAAAAGGCGTGGGAAGGCTGCAAGAATTAGGGAGAAATACGCTTATATAATTCCGGTGAGGGCTAATAATCTTGGAATAATTGCTTTCTTTGCCATCGACATTCTTCAAGGGACAACCATTACTATTGAAGCTTTTCTGGATATTCACGTGGTATATTTTAGGAGTTTTTGAAAGGTGTTTAAGGAAGAAAAATCTCAATTTTAGACTCATTTTGGGACGGAGGGAGTACTTATTCTATCTAAAATGAATGTCTATTTTTAACTTTCAGATATCATAATATGTTGTTATCTCTTTCTCTGATTTTTTTTTGTAGTTAAGGTTTTTGAGTTAATATGTTTAAACGTCCCTGTTGTTTGTTTGCTAGGTGCAAAATGCATTAGGCATTTTTTTTTTCACGGTGAGTATGAAAAAGTCAGTCATATTTGCAATTCTTGAAGACTTTTCGCAGTGGTGGTATCAATGCTAAGCATTTCACTACACTTTTCTTTTGAATCGTAACCCCCCCCTTCCCCGATTGCCACTTTTCCATCGGTAAAGGCAATGATTTGGTACTAAAAAGTGGCAAAGCTAAGTATATTTGAAAAGGGGGTCACCGAGAGTAGGGCTTGACTTTACCACTGAGTTAGAAGCTTAGAATTGATAATATAGAGAAAATAGTATTATTATTTTCTATTTAATTTGGTTAGTGAAAACTGAAATCACCAACTTATGTTAGAAGTTTAGAACTGATTTTCTTTCGCTGTTGGCTATAGACAACATAATTTTCTTATTTGTTAATGGGTATGGATGTATGGTTCAGGATTGATGTAGAAAAGACGTAAATGACTGTGGAGTGGGGATTGATGTGAGAACGACAAAAATAAAAGGGGTTCTTTATATTTTTTTCGCTTGAACAGTATGCATACTGTCCCGTGCCATTGGCACGGACATTTGAGTACTAGTCTATAATACAATACAAGGGAGGTTAACCCCCTCTTATCTACCACATAAGTTGTGGTCAGGATTGACTCTCAGCAAATTGATCCGACGACCCAAATCCTCCCTCCCTCCTTCAACCGTCCGTAACCTCAAATAACTGTCCTATTTTCTTTTTTAACCTTCCTTTTCCATTTTCTCCTTCCTATTTTCCTTTTTAACTATTTTTTTTTTTGCATATGACTTAAGTTTTTTTTTTAACGAATTCATTAAGATTTGATAAGATTTTTTTTAACAGAAAAACGAATTATAAAAAAATGATCATTTTTTAAAATTATTTAGTATACTCCTTAAAAAAAAGGATTAGGGTTTATATATACTCTTTTTTTCAAAAAAAAAAATTAAATTGGGTATTTTTTCCTTTTTTATTTATGTGTATTCCAATTTGATTTGTTTATTTTTCTCTTTTATTTTATTAGGATCATTTATTTAAGGAGTGTATCTTAACATAATAATTACTTTTATATATAATTAAGTTTTTGAAGGATTTTAGAATCTTTAAAAATAATGATTTTAGAAAAATGTTTGTATCTAAATCAATTAAAAAATCGTTCGTCATGATTACTTAAGTTTTTTATTTCGGGCCTTTGGTAAAAATAGGATAGGGAATGTGTTATGGATTATAATTATTATTAATTATTTATATTATTAATGTGTTGGGTTGAGGTTACTAAAAAAGAATAATGGTAAAATGAGGATTAATAAAATGTTTTTTTACTAACCCTAAATGGATAACGGTTCAGGATAATCGATTTTCTCATATTCTCTTCGGCAGTTACACAAACAAACCACCCTAAATTGATACATTTTGTATAATTTTTTTTATTAAAATAAGAAAAAAAAACTTATTAAAATTATCTTGAAAAATTAAAATTTCAATATATGTAAATCTATAAAATACTGTACTATGTAAGGAGGATATTTTTTTTATACTCCTTCCGTCCCACCAAGAGTGTCACCCTTTTAAGGGTGGCACGCAAATTAAGGAAAAAAGGGGGAAGAAAAAATGTTGTGAGTGTAATTTGAAAATAGGAGAAAGAATTAGTGGAGGAAATAGTGAATTTAAAAAGTGTTGTGAGTGTAGAGGAGAGAGAATTAGTGAAGGAAATAGTGGATGTGATAATAGAATATTAATAAAATATTTTCTTTTTAGGAAATGTGACGCTTCAAACGAGACGCCATTTTGGGTAAAAAGTGACACTTGAAGTGGGACGGAGGGAGTATAACTTGTTAAAATTGATGAAAAAAACAGACAAAGTCTTTATTGAATCGGGTATGTGGACCGGAGCAGTCAGCAATCAAAGTATAAAAACCCTTTGGCATAATAAACTTATTTAGATAAATATATAACATAAACTATAAAATATATTCAAAAATAAAATCATAAATTAAACTTCAATTTTTAAATTTAAAAGACTAGTGTATATATATAGGGGACAATAAAATTATTACTACTATATTTTAGGAGATTATGTTGAAAAATTAAAAGGCTAAAAAAAAAAAAAATAAGAAAAAGTTTCATTATTCATGAATGATAACTTTTCATAATTAACAATGTTGATTTAGGATATCTAAGTTATTTATACATTATTTTAATAAAAAAAAAGTGCAAATAGTAGGACTCATTTTTAAATGGGTATTGATTAAGCAAAAACCAAGACAACAGCGTTGACATTTTGTAATGGTGAAATCGATTCCTATCCTCACAACAATTTCTCGATCAGAAATAAGATTTTGCTTATACTCGAAAGACTCGGGTCTTAGATAAAAAAGTGTCAGCTATTTTGTTAAAAGGGCTAGTTTACTTACTTAAGAGTGCAAGTTTATTTAAAGAGTACCAGATTATAGATCATGTGTTAAAGAATGCCAATTAATATATATGATGCTGTCAGAAATGATCAGATCAGCTCAAATTCAACGGTAGGTTATATTCTAACGATTGAACAGTCTGAAACAGAGAAACAAACACGTAAACTAAGCCGGGGCTTTTCCGGCGAAGGCCTTCTGGCGTAAGAGTAAATATTTACTTTGTGAGAGAGAGAAATCAATTGACAAGAGTTTAGAGTCAAAAGATAATGTATCAAAATATGTGAAATATGGCTTGTATTTATAGGTATTGCAATGTATAATCCATGTTGAATTGGATTGCTAAGAGATAAGATATTAATCATATGAGGGTTATAATTGATGAGTCCTTGTTGGACCTGAATTTGTATATGAGGTGGTTACAATCCTAAGGGGATTATAACTGCTCAATGTCTCAGTTTGACTAGGATTACGTAAACTACACTTCTGCACGCGAGCCGAGCTGACTTCTCCTCGCCATACGTGGCCAGGTCGGCCTACGTTGAGTCGGGGAAGAGATAAGAGGGCACTGGGGAAACCCAAGGTCTGGTGGTTTGATAGCCGAGGAGGCCTCCTCGTCGTCAAGGAGCTCAGCTCGGCCTTAGAGGGAGGTCTCCCTATGTATTGAGTTGGGCCTTAGTCATTTCGCCTGCCAAGTCTAGGTCGACCTAGGGGAATGACGAGGTGGCTGGATACGAGGAAGCCCATTTCCTTCCTCGTATACGAGAATACGAAGAGGCGTCACATGGCAAGTGTCGCTTCAATATCCGTGTCGTTCAATATCCGCCGGTTAATAGTGCAATGATGGGCCGTGGTCCACGACGTCTGACATGTCTTGGAAACCCACTATCACATTTAATGCTTGGGGCAAGGACGACATCTGATCCATTGTGACCCGTTTTGATTTCGGACCTGACCCGTACTTGAGGGTATAAAAGCTAAATCCCTTTTCAATTCCAATCTTTTATCACCCCTTTGTATTTGAGAGCGAAATAGCAGATTCAAAAACCCTCTTCGTCTTCTTGAGTTCGAGTGCCCAGATTCTCACAATCGTTCGATTTGTCCGTTCGTTTTCATCAATCTTCAACTGAAAAGGTATAATCTCTTCCCCTTTTACTGTTTTCTGATTTTTTTAACTTTGTAATTTCTGGATTTTGTTGAGTTTGATCTTGAAACCGCCATTGATGAAAGCTTGAAGCTTTTTTCTGAGTTTCTAGTATTGATCCTTTCTTGAACCTTCTTGCCCCTTTGTCCCACTTTAGAAATAGCCCGTTCTTGGCAACATACCCCCATTGTTATTCACGGCTACCACAAGGGCAATATTAGGGTTTATCGAAGGGACAATGGGCCATGGCTGTTGGTGCCCTGTTAGAAATTGGTGAGATATTGACAAGGTACGGATGCCCACGAGAAGACCTTCATTATCCATGCAAGTTTAGGATTGACCGAGTTGATGCAGGCTCCCAAAACATTGTTGTATTCCATAGATGGGCCGAGATGATTAACCACATCATTCTATTTTATCTGACGTCAGACCATCTAGACCGTCCTCCCTTGTTGGGTAAGGCTCCCTCCTCGGCTTTAGCATTTATTACAGCGACGGAAGTTTCTGCCGCTGAAATCAAAAATTAAATAAAAATTAAATGATTATAGCGGCGGAAATTCCGTCGCTGAAATTAATTTAATTAAATTAATTTTTATTACAGCGACGGAAAATTCCGCCGTTGAAATTAATATTAATTTTTATTTCAGCATTAATTTCAGCGACGGAAAATTCCGTCGCTGATTCTGAAATAACATTTAAAAAAAAATAATTAAAAATATCAATAAACCAAAAAAATAATTAAAAATATCAATTAAAATAAATTTAGCGTCGGAAAATTCCGTCGGTGTAACATTTCAAAAAGAAAAATAAAAAATATTTTAATTTCACCGTCGGAATAATTCCGACGCTGATAAATAAAAAAATAAAAAATGATATATTTTCACCGGCGGAATAATTCCGTCGCTGATAAAGATTTAGCGGCGGAATATTCCGTCGGTAAATCAACCGCCAAATTAGCGGCGGAAATAAACGAATATTCGAGGAATATTCGTTTTAGCGGCGGAATTTTGCGGCGGAATTAAATTTCGTCGCTAAATTTGACGCCAAAAATATTCCGACGCTAAAGCCTATATTCCGCCGCTATTTAGCGACAGAATCTGTCCGTCGCTGATAATTCCGTCGCTAAATGACCTGTTTCTGGTAGTGCTCCTTGACTGGTCGGTGTTGGAGACAGATGACCGGTACTATATCCAAGCCGAGATCCTGCCAGGGCCTAGGGATGGGTTGATGCCCCTCATCCCCGTCATTAGAGGAAGGAGATTTCCCAACTGGAGGATTCATCCTGGTTTGGTTTTCCACTCAGAGTGTGATCGCTGCAAACTTGATCCCAAGGATCAGTGTTTGAGAAAGGAAGATGTTGTTGGCTGTAATTATTCCTCCTTTCTCATACTTCTTACTTGTGCAGTTTTTCTTGTTATTTATCCATGTGTGATCTAACTGTTTCTTCCTTGTTGATGCAGACTTGACCACCGAGCAAGAAGAAGAGATGTCTACGAAGAACGCTGATCCCCTTGCTCTGGCAAGGGCAAAGAGAAGGGCATCTAAGACCTCGGCCATCAACCAAAGACAGGATGACGCCACACGCCATCAGGTGATTCTGGCTACCAAGAAGGCTATCGGCGTCCCATTCAAACCGGCTGGGGAGGCCAAGAAAATCAATTGATAGAGGGGAATAGGCCCCAAGTTCCAACTGTTTAAATCAAGGAGAGGCAAGCCGATCCACCTGCTGTTGAGGAGACGGATCTTGTACATAGGTCATCAGGTCAGAAATGGCCACCATTTTGTTCTGCCGAGGGGGAACCTACCTCGAAGAGGGCTGTTGATGCTTCCTCATCTCAAGTACTCACCCCCCGTACTATAAAAAATTATTAAGAGGCCGAGTAGCTGGCCAGGTAGCTTGGCCTCCAGCCAACCCTCAAAGGCCTAGATGTGCTAGCCCGGGAGGGTCCACAGGTCTGGCTGGGCCGAGCTGTCGTCCAATGTGCCATGGACAAGGAGCTACTTGAAACACTGATCAAGGCCAAGCACAGCAAGGAGAATATGGCAAATAGGAAGGGCCTGATCATTAGTGAGGTAATTTCTTCATCATTTTTCTTGTGTCTTCTTTATTTGGTATTTTTACTGATGTTATTTCTATGCTGCAGCTTGCCGCCATGGTCGCTTATTAAAACATCCACAATAAAGCCGTGGATGACCAGATCTCGAAGCTCAAGGCACAGATCGGCAAGGGTGAGGCCGAGGTAGCAGGAGCTGCCGGCTCGTTGAAGGCGCTGAGGGAAGAGCTGGAGGCTGAGAGGGCAGCCAAGGCAAAGGCCGAGGAGGCCAGATTTCGAGCTGAGGAGGCCCTCACACTTAAGGAGGCCGAGATGGCCGAGCTGGAGAAGCTCAAGGTCGAGGCGATCAAGGCTGCCGAGGTGGCTGTTGCTGCACAGCTGGAGATGGAGGCAAGCATTCATTCGAAGAAGAGAGTGCTATTGACCGGTTCAAATATAACCCGACCTTTGTAGATGCTGTAAACGAGAAGACTGCCACCATGTTTATGGATGGATACATGCATTTGGCAAGGAGGATTTTGGTGGACACGTCACATGGCCTGGACTTGGCATCCATTGCTCGGCTTATTTGCCAGGATGGATATGACGAGATAGCTCGGTCTCTCCACAACGTTGTTCCCTTCTTTGACCACGCCTTGAAGGTTATAGCCGAGCTAGATTCTCAGGCCGGCCGTGAAGCTTGGGTTCCTCCTTCCATCGATCTCGATAATATCAATGTCTTATAGAGAAGATTGAGGACGAGATGGATGTTGAGATTGCAATGCCGAGGAGCCAAACAACGAGGAAGCTCAAGTTGATGCTCAGACTCAGCATACCAATATTTCCATTGATGCCGAGATGCAAGCTGATGCCGATACGTGAGCTTTCATCGAGGAGCCTTTCGAGCAAGAGCATACTTAGAATTTTTTTCTTTTTGCTTTCAGGTAATAGAATAGGGCATTTGTAATTCAATGTTTATCAATGAAATGTCCCTTTCTTTTGTCGCTGTTTTAGATTTTGATATAAACTGCTTGTATATACGTCTTTAACTTATGAGGGAAAGTGAGGAAGTGTTCCTCGTACTTCACTTTATATTATCTAAAACGAGGAGGCTAGCTCGATTTTAGACACTTGGCAATTTTTCCTGTTTGGGTCATTATGCCGAGGAGGGTTCCTCGGCTTGACTGTTGGATTTGTCTTCTTTTTTATCTCTCTATGACGAGGAAGATGACTCGTACATAGGTCTAGGATGGTTCTGCCTGTAGTCTTTAGGCTGAGGTGTTTCCTCAGCAAGACGTAAGGCCTGCCCTTATTTTTCATCTCCTTATGCCCAGGAAGGTGACTCATACATAGGTTTTAGATGGTTATTGCTAGTAGTCTTTAGGCTGAGGTGTTTCCTCGGCAAGACGTGAGGCTTGCTCTTCTTTTTCATCTCCTTATGCCGAGGAAGATGACTCGTACATAGGTTTTAGATGTAGATGGTCTCACCTATCCATGACGAGGAGGAACTCGCTCGGTCATGGGTCTTTGGTAACTAATGGTGGGAGCTTGTCCCTTTGAAGGCCGAGGAGGGTGCTCATCATCTTCCAGTGTTGTCTTGATAGTTGCTTTGTATGTTGAAGAAGTGAATTTCATAAACTGAACTGATTACATCAAATTGCAATCCTATCTTGCTAGAAAAGTAAAAGACTGACTAATTTATTACATAAAAACAAACTAAAACTAATGATAGTATTTCTGTAGGTTTTCAGAGTGCCACGAATGCTTGAGCTCTTTCCTATCCTTAGACTTTAATATGTAAGTCCCTTCTCGAATGACCTGGGTTATGATGTAGGGACCTTCCCAGTTTGGGGAGAGCTTGTTTTGTTCGGCCTTCCGGCCGGTAGCTTCGATCTTTCTAATTACCCAATCGCCCTCTTGCAATACTTTTCTGTTGACCCTTTTATAATGGTATGCCTTGGTCCTTTGCTTGTAATTTACCATTCTCATCTGAGCAGCTAGTCTTTTTTCATCCGTTCGGTCTAGGTCTAGGAGCCTATTGACCTGTTGACTTGCTCATTGTAGTTGGAATTTCTTATAGTAGGGATAGCCATTTCAGCCGGTGTCACTGCCTCAAAACCGAATGTTAATGCGAATGGGGTTTCCCCGGTTGGCCCCCGGGTGGTTGTGCGAACAACCCATAAGGCTAAGGGAAGTTCGTCCAACCATCTACCATCACTTCCTTACAGGTTCTTAGTTAGGGCTGTAAGTACCAGTTTGTTGGCTGCTTCTGCTTGTCCATTGCATTGGGTTCTGCTTACAGATGACTTGATGTGATGAACTCCTACTCTGCTCAACTCAGCTGTGAATGCCGTAGAAAATTGGAGACCATGATCCGAAATGATAGTGTGTGGAACCCCAAAGCGACACCAGATGTGGTCATGGACGAAGTTGATTGCATTTTCGTCATTTATCTTGGCTAAGGCCTTTGCTTCAATCCATTTGAGAAGTAGTCGACTGCAACTATCACATACATGTAATTACCTCGGGCGGGAGGGAAGGGTCCGATGATGTCGATCCCCCACATATCGAATGGCCACGTAGGTATTATAAGAGTATGCTCGACTGCTTGGAGTCTAGGAATGTCAGAGTACCTCTAGCACTTGTCACATTTTCTCACGTAGGCTTGCACGTCCTCCCTCAGGTTTGGCAATAGTAACCTAGCTTGATGATTTTATCAGCTAGGGTTTTGGCGCCCGGGTGTCCGCCGCAAATGCCTTCATGGATTTCGGTCAAGAGATTCTCAGTTTCCTTAGGATAGACACACCTCACATGGGCCTAGTGAAGGATCTTCTATAGAGGACAATGAACCTTACTGATTTTTTCTTGACAAGTTTAGCATATGCTTCATCTTCCGGGAGTTGTCTCTTCTCGATGTAGTCCATGTAATCATCTATCCAAAACCTATCCTCTCCATATAGGAGCATTATTTGTAACATCTCATAGACGGGTTCTTCAGCAAAGACTACGTATGGTTTAGAGTTGGACTCGAACACATCCATAGTTGCTAATTTAGATAGAACATCCGCAATTTGATTGTCTTCCCTGCCTATTTGATTGATTTCAAAGAATTCCAGCTTTTTTATCATATCTAGGACCAGGTCCATATACTTAGTAAGTATAGGATTTTGCGTGCTATACTTTCCCTTCACTTGCTTGACTACGAGCTGGGAGTCGCAGAAAGCAGCAACTTTGGTTGCTCCATAATAGGAGGCCAGCTCGATGCCAAATATCAGAGCTTCATATTCGGCCTAGTTGTTGGAGGCAGGGAACTTGAATTTGATGATGTCTTGGATGGTGTGCTCTCCCTCAGGACTTGCTAACACAACTACAGCTCCGCTTCTCTCCTTTGTGGCTGAGCCATCAGTATATAAGACCCAACAGTTGGATGGGAGATCGATGGTTGATCCTTCTTCCTCTGGCATGTTTCGCTTACGGGAGGTGGGGTCGTGTTCACCCATGAAGGCAGTTTCGACCATGAAATCAACTAGAGGCTGTGCTAGGAGAGTCTTCCTTGGTTGGTAAGTGATATCAAACTCTGTAAGGGCGATAGACCAATTGAGGAGACGTCCAGAGCTATCCAATTTGTGTAAAATTTTCTTCAGGGGCTCATTTGTATACACAGTGAAGGGATGTGCAGAAAAGTAGGCACGTAGCTTCCTCGATGCAATTACTAGAGCGTACACTACCTTTTCCGTGTTTAAATATCTACTCTCCACTTCCGACAATGCCTTGGAGACGCAGTAGACTGGTTTCTGAGTACCTTCATCATTCTGGACTAGTACCGCTGCAACTGCGTGGTCCGTGGCGGCTAGGAAGACATATAGCATCTCGCCGATAATCGGACTACTCAACAAAGGAGGGGATCCCAATGCTTATGTACATTCGGGAGTCCAGGAGAAGCTATTGGCCCCCTTCAAGACCTTGAAGAAAGGTAGCGATTTTTCAGCAGACTTGGCAATGAATCTTTCAAGAGCCGATATTCTTCAATTTAATCTTTGAACCTCCTTGATGTTGGTAGGTTCCTTCATGTCGATCAAGGCTTTGATTTTTTTAGGGGTTGCCTCGATTCCCCTCTGGGATACCATGAAGCCTAGGAATTTTTCGACAGTCACCCCGAACACATATTTACTTGGATTCAGCTTCATGTTGTTGGCTCAAAGATTGCTAATGGTTTCTTCCAAGTCAGGGGCGTGCCTGCCATCTTTGATCTTTATGACCATGTCATCAATGTAAGCCTCCATGTTACGGCCTATTTTCTCCCCAAAAACTTCATTGACCATGCATCTGTAGGTTGCGCCCGCATTTTTAAGCCCAAAGGGCATCATGATGTAACAATAATTGCCTCCAGATGTTTGGAAGGCTGTTTTCTCAATATCTTCCTCAGCCATTTTTATCTGATGATAGCCTGAATAGGCATCTAGGAAGCTGAGAGTTCGGTGTCCGGCTATGGACTCTACCAACTTGTCAATTCTGGGGAGAGGGTAACTGTCTATCGGGTAGGCTTTGTTGAGATCTGTGAAATCTACGCACATTCGCCGCTTCCCATTCTATTTTTTGACCATCACCACGTTGGCCAACCAAACGGGGTACTTCACTTTTGTTATGATTTCGGCGCTTAACAATTTTTGCACCTCCTCCTTGATAGCTTCTTCCTTGTCGTTTGCAAAGATCCTCCTAGTCTGCTTGATAGTCTTAGCTGATGGATCAACTTCCAGGTGGTGGAGAGCTACTTCTTCCTTGATTCCTCTCATATCAGGCAAAGACATCTAGATTATTTTTCAGAAGGGTGATGATTTCTTCCCTTTCTTCCTGGGAGAGCTGGCCCCCGATTTTTATTTTTTGTTCTGGATAGTCAGGATTGATGATTATTTCTTCCAATTCATCTACGGGTTCCATTTCTGGACCGTCTCAGAACTCTAGAGATTCAATGATTATTTCTCTAAGTCTCCTACCCTCGTCACCATTCATATCTAGGCCTTCCTCTTCCATCAGTTCATCTATGTCGGGCAGGTCGACCATTCTCAAGTCAGGGTTTGCCCCCGAGTTCTGGCCGCTGACGAGAACAGGATCTGTCTCCGGGATGGACGGAACTATGTTATTATCTTCTTCAATTTCTAGGACCATGGGTTCCTCCTCTTGTACTTTGACAATCAATCTCATCCTAGAGCTGGTGTGGGTAGTTCTTATGGACTTAGAGATTTCCATGTTGTCCTCTGGTGTATTTATCTCCACCCGTTGAGATGTTTATTTGCTTTTTACGACATGCTCCAAGAAGTCCTTGGCGGTCGCTCTCACGCATCCAATTCCAGCACGAGTAGGAAATTTTACTCGTTGGTGAGGAAGGGAAGCGACCAAACCAAGTTTTGCTTGACTTGGAATGCCTAAAATAACATGGTAGTCACTAGTCAGATCCATGACCACGGAAGTGATAGTGGCCTCAGTTCGGAAGGGATGTTCACCAACTTCCAGCAGTAGATCAATAGTTCCCTTGGCACCGACTTTGTGGTTGGTGAAACCTTCTAGTCTACCATGGTAAGGTTCCATGATGCTATCTTTCAAACCCATCATCTGGAAGGTGGAGTAATAAAGAATATCTCGAGAGGCCCCCGTGTCAATGAGGAGTCTCTTGGACTCACAGTTGTCAATTCTCCCCTTTATCACCAAGGGATGCTCGCGGGCTGCGCGGCTTCCAGCCAATTCATTGGGGGAGAAGCTAATGACCTCTTCTGCCTTGTGAAACTAGGCGAGAACATGACACACCTTGCTTAATTCATGAATTTGGTCCCTCAGCTTTCTGGTGGAGACTGTCTCCTCTCTGATTACATGTAATTTGTCCCTAGGTGGCCTTTGCTCCATGTCATCATCCTTATCATCGTCTTCATCCTCGTCCTCTTTTATTTTTCGCTTGCCATCCTTTTTCATGACATAATGATCATGTTTGCCCTCATCAACCCACCTTTAGATCATTCTTTTGAGGGCGATACAACTCTCAATTTTATGACCATGGTCTTTATGGATATCACAGTACTTGGAAGGGCCACGCGGGTACTTTGGTTTGTCAATGAGGACGAGGAGGTGGAAGATTCACCAACTGCATGATTTCTGTGATAGGCTTGGTGAGGGGGTGAAGATCTCAACCTTTTCAGTACCACGTGTTCTATTCTTTCCTTTATAGCTATTTCCATTAGAAGCCTGGTGAGTTCCAGCTACTTCTGTTTCTGTCTTATCAGATCTCTTTTTGCTTTTCTCTTCCACCATGGCAATTGCATAAGCCACATTGTATAAGTCAGACTTGGACTTTGGCTCTCTGGCGGAAAGTTCATATATAAGCTGGGGCTCCTCCCAACTCCCGGAACCTATAAACTCGTGTCCCAGGATGGAGAGTCCCAAAATACCATTTCAAAAAAAAAAAATTCTTTACTTTAACTTGAAAAGTAAACAACCTGGTTTAAAAACAATTTCAAAATAACCTCTTTACTCGGAGGCAATATATCAACCTGATAAACCAGTTATAACATGTATAAGCTACAAGTATTACAACTGTAAAGGCTTAAACAAGCCAACTTTCAAACAACCCAAACTCAGGTTTACTTACAACACAATACAACTGAAACATGTTTATAAAAATTTTATATACAAAACCTTTCCCCAAAAGAATAACAACCACAACACTCCCAACTCCCCAAACCAACACATACCCTGAACCCAAAAGATGTCCAAACTCCTTCCCGGCCTCACCGGTCCGGTCCTTCTGTCTCAGCAGGATATAAAACAATAAAGGGAAAAGGGGTGAGATAAAATCTCAGCAAGCTATTATGTATGCAACAATATGCCATACAATATGCAACATATAAACAGGTTGCTCAATAACAAATATGCAACACCAAACAGGTTGCTCATAATCACATTGAGAAAATAGTAAACACTTTACGTTACCTTTCCCTTTACCTTTTCCATCTGAATCATATGTAGTACTACGGTGGGAGTTATACTCCTCTGATTTGTGAACTGCTGGTGCATATCCACATCTTATACGCTCCCTTTCAGAGAACCATATAAGCCGGCTATCGCTATAGGCCGACCGCACATATCCATAGAAGCTGAACCCCTAATCCGTGGCCACAGAAAGGGGGGAGCGGTCACAAGTATAAGGAAATCCAAGCACCTTATGAAATATCTTCTCATAAGTGATCGTATTCCCTATACCCCAGAGGATCAGCTGATATACCATATTCAAGCACATCACAGATACTTGAAAATAAGTCCACCCCATGGGACATCAATACCTATATATAACATGGTACTGCAACTCATGTTAAACCAATCACAATAGTGCACATATATTTCAACACTATTGAACATTAACAATTCAATGACATATTATTAATACTCATGCTCAACAAATGAAACACTGAAACACGTATTTAAACACTATGTGCACAACCAACTATGAACATGTAAACACTTATGGCACAAGGTATATCACAGATGTCCTACATATTCGTTATACAATATATATAACCCAGTAACAGGGTATTAATACTCCTGTCCCAATCAATGAAGTAGTGCACTATACATTTTATGCACTATAAGAACAAATAACCCTATGCAGGTCACCACGTAAGGGTACAATATCCTATAAGTAGCCCTACGCATTCATCATACAACATTAAACACCTTCTTTAAAGGTTCCAAGTTCAAATACTAAGTTTTACTAACTTTGGTTCAAGTTTCATAATTGCCTCTCCACCCTTTTTAAGACAATATTTAACGCCTTTCCCATTACCCATTTAGACCATTTAAAGTTCCATAGTGTAGTACTAAAGTTGTACTAGAAGCGTAATTAAAGAAGGACCAATTCTATACTAGTTTGCTTAGGCCCACAAGCTTGCAAAGTAAGCCTCAGACAACTGTGCTGGTCACGAGTCGTGATGATGGCCACGAGTCATGCCCAACTCCAACACGACTGATTCAATTTTCACGACTTGTGACCCAACAGGCCACTTATATCGCACGACTTCATACACCATGGTCACGACTCGTGCTACAGGGCACGAGTCGTGCCCAAGCCCAGAAACTCCTGTCAAATGCTGAAACATCAGCCAAGGCAAGGAAAATGAACCATATACTCATTCCCAGTTATTCTCAACTTAGTATAACCATTCTAAGTCACCTGCAAATGCTTTTCCAAGGCCAAACACTATTCCATACCCACTCTAATACCATTAATTATTACCTTCATGCCAAGAAACCATTTTCTTTCAACCCAACTTAGTTGGTTTCCATTTCAAATATCAAAATAACTTACCAAAATTATCAAGAACCATTCACATGTTCATCATATCATTATTAAACCCAAAATGAACAGTTATAACAAAGAATCATAATAACTTACCAAAATTTGCCGAAATAAAAAGATGATTTAATCGGCTATTCTTGTTCTAATTAACTCACTTATCGCAAATATGAAATCAGAATTTGAAACGGAGCAACGGATGATTTTCTACGGATTTCTGAAGGTAATACTAGGTTATAGAACGATACGTATACTGAGAGAGAGAGAAAGAAGAAGAGCTGAGGAAGAAAGGCTTCTGGAGGAAGCTTTTAAAAGATTGACATAACCCAAAATTACACATAGGCCCTCCAGGTTTGAAACCCTACAATCAACCACCTTATACTTATTTTTACACTCAAGCTCCTCATATTTTTTATAACACTTTCATTTAAAATTTCAAATGTTATAACTTTAACACATAATTCCCATTTCTTTCATTTAGATATTATATATTTAAAATCAATTTAATAACATCTAAAACCACATAGTTCATCACAAATCTCAAAATGAACACGTAATCAAACCAAATACCAAAAAGCAAAGGATGAGATGCAATGCAAGCCCAACCCCACGTGCTTCTCGTGTGACCAAAATGTGCCTAGGCTTAGGATCGTGACACTCACTCCCCCTTAAATAAAATTCATCTCGAATTTGGACTTTACTTACCTGAATGATCAAACAAATCAGGATACTTCTGTCTCATCTCAAATTCCAATTCCCAAGTAGTTTCCTCAATGGTGTGATTCTTCCACAGAACTTTCACCACAGGAATACTCTTGGTACGCAATTCCTGGACCTGCCACTCCAGAATACGCAATGGTACATCCACATAGGTCATATCTGCTTGGACATACTCAGGAGGAGAACTCAATACATGAGAGGAGTCATAACAGTATTTCCTCAATATGGACACATGGAACACATCATGAAGAGAAGAAAGAGATGGAGGTAGAGCCAATCGATAGGCTAACTCACCTACCCTCTCTAACACCTCAAATGGACCAACAAATCTAGGAGCCAACTTCCCTTTATTGCCAAACCTTTTGATCCCCGTTCTTGGTGAGATCTTCAAGAATACCAAATCACCAACCTGAAAGGATAACTCCCTTCTTCTAGTGTCAGCATAGCTCTTCTGACGACTCTGGGCTATCCTCAATCTATCACAGATCATTTTGATCTTCTCAGTTGAGTCTCTAACCAAGTCTGGACCCCAAAGTCTAGCCTCACCAACCTCGTCCCAACACATTGGGGACCTATATTTCCTCCCATACAGTGCCGCATATGGTGCCATCTCAATGCTGGATTGGTAGCTATTGTTATAGGCAAATTCTACTAAAGGCAAATGGTCTTCCCAAGATAACTGGAAGTCCATCACACAAGCCCGTAGCATGTCCTCGAGAATCTGAATGGTCCTCTCTGTCTTTCCATCAGTCTGAGGATGAAATGTTGTGCTAAAACTCAACTTAGATCCCAAGGCTTCATGCAAAGCCCTCCAAAACCGCGAGGTGAATCTCGGATCCCTATCAGAAACAATGTTGACAGGTACCCCATGCAATCTCACAATCTCATGAATATACAATTGGGCCAATCTCTCCAATGAATACTTGGTTGAAACTGGTATAAAATGAGCTGATTTGGTCAATCTATCCACAATCACCCATATAGCATCCATCTTCCTCAGAGTAGGAGGCAATCCTGTCACAAAATCCATAGAAATGCCCTCCCACTTCCACTCAGGAACATCCAATGGTTGAAGCAATCCTGCTGGTCTCTGGTGCTCAGCTTTGATCTGTTGGCAAGTTAAACACTTGGATACAAATTCTACAATCTCCTATTTCATGCCATTCCACCAGTAACCCCTCTTCAAATCCTGATACATTTTGGTGCTTCCTGGATGAATAGCAAATTGGGACTTATGGCCATCCTCTAATACCTGCCTTTTGATCTCTGGGGAAGAAGGTACGCAAATCCTGCCTTTGAAGGTTAGAATTCCATCATTGTTCAATGAAAACTCCCCATTCTTTCCTTCTTGCAATTTCTCCCTAATTTTCTTCAATTCACTGTCATTCAACTGAGCTTCCAAAAGATCCCCAAATAGAGTAGAAACTGCTTTGACATTAGAAAACAACATATCACCTCTCAATTCCCGAGATACTAAGGATGATAAATGAGCCTTATGGCTAATAGCATCAGCCACCACGCTAGCCTTCCCGGGATGATAAGAAATGACACAATCATAATCCTTCAGAAGCTCCAACCAATGCCTCTGTCTGTTGTTCAATTCCTTCTGGGTAAACAAGTATTTCAAGCTCTTATGATCTGTGAATATCTCAAATTTGGCGCCATACAAGTAATGCTTCCATTTATGCAATGCAAAAACAATAGCAACTAACTCCATATCGTGGGTAGGATAATTTTGCTCTGCTGGTGATAACTTCCTTGAAGCATACGCAATTACCTTCCCATTTTGCATAAGTACACAATCCAATCCCTCTTTAGAAGCATCACTGAATATAAAAAAGTTCTCACAACCCTCTGGAAGTGTAAGAATAGGAGCTGAAGTCAATCTCTTCTTCAGTTCCGTAAAACCAGCTTCACACTTAGCATCCCATATAAATGGTACATCCTTCCGAGTCAATTTGGTCAACGGAGTTGCAATCCTCGAAAATCCTTCTATAAATCTTCGATAATACCCCGCTAAACCAAGGAAACTGTGAACCTCTGTCACTGTAGAAGGTTGTTTCCAGTTGACTACGGCCTCAATCTTGGTAGGATCCACTGCAATACCAGTACTGGATACCACGTGACCCAAGAAAGAAATATGTTCCAGCCAAAACTCACATTTGCTGATCTTTGCAAATAACTGTTTCTCACGAAGCACGGATAAAACAATTCTCAAGTGCCTCTCGTGATCTTCCCTGGATTTTGAGTATACCAGTATATCATCAATAAACACCACAATAAAACTGTCAAGATACGGATTGAAGATCATGTTCATCATGTCCATAAAGACTGCCGGTGCATTGGTCAACCCAAATGGCATAACAAGAAATTCATAATGCCCATACCTTGTTCTGAAAGCTGTTTTAGAAACATCATTTGGCTTGATTTTCAACTGATGGTATCCGCTACGCAAATCCAACTTGGAATATATAACGGAACCTTGGAGTTGATCAAATAAATCATCAATGTGAGGAAGAGGATATTTATTTTTAATAGTAGCTTGATTCAATAATCTGTAATCAATACACAACCGCAATGAACCATCCTCTTTCCTAACAAACAACACTGGTGCTCCCCAGGGTGACACACTGGGACAAATAAAACCCCTGTCTAACAACTCCTGCAACTGAATTTTCAACTCTTTTAACTCAGCTGGAGCCATTCTGTAAGGTGCTTTAGAAATTGGTGCAGTACCTGGCAATAAATCAATACAAAACTCCACCTCTCTATCCGGAGGCGTAGAATACTCAGTTGAGAATATGTCACTAAACTCATTCACAACTGGAACACAAGATAGTTCAGGAGACTTCTTACTAGAGTCTAACACATATGCCAAGTAACCCTCGCACTCTTTTGATAACAACTTTCTAGCCTTTATTGCAGATATAACATGAATGCCAAATAAAGACTTATCATCATAAAATATAAACACATGCACATCAGGCATAGAAAAGGTGACTCACTTTCTGCGACAGTCCATCAAGGCATGACAAGAACTCAACCAGTCCATGCCTAATATAACATTAAAATCTTGGATTGGTAATTCTACCAAATCCACTGGCAATACATGCCTACATATAATCACCTCACAGTCATGATAGATCAAAGAGGATTCGAGGTGCTCTCCCATAGGAGTAGAAACCTCTAGCACATAAGGTAACAACTTAGGCAACTTATGCAATGTAAATGTAAAATGAGATGCCACATAAGAATGAGACGATCCAGGGTCGATAAGAATATGAGCCCTGACCCCTGAGACAGGGACAATACCTCTAATGACCGCAGTGGGATCTATCGCGCCTTGATCCAGGGCAAACACTCTACCTTAGACTCTCTCTTTAGGTTTCCCCTCAACATCCCTCTTTACCCTACCTTTGGGCTGGTCACCTTGCTGTCTACCACCCGTAGCTTGACCCTTTTTGAATTTAGGACAATCCTTTCTGAAATGCCCCATCTCTCCACAACTCATAAATTTACCCTGCTTGCTCCAACAACTGTCTTTCGAGTGTCCCACCTTCTTACAAAAATTACAAACAGTGCCAAAACTTGCTTGATACAGGACGAGTAGAAACTGTGACTGTTCCTCCCTTAGCCACTCCATAAGTTGAAGATTTAGGCTGACTCTTACTCTGACCTGAACTCTGGCCTGAAAATTTAGTCTTGCTTCCACTACCTTCAGATTTACCTCGATGTTCCTTAATGTCATTTTGATTACGTAGGCCATGTTTCTTTGCTTTGGTAGTTAGGAAAATCATGAGTCAACAATTGTTTTACGAACTCCAACGCTTTGAGTCCCTTGACAAACACAGTAAACCCTCACGCCTTTATACGGTACAAGATGTGGACAATACCTCGCCCGGCTACGTAAATTTTGCGGAATATTGGGCCACTGACATTACCCCCTGCTCAAACTTCAAGAACTCTACCTCTTTCTTGTCTTTAGTAATCACAGGAATGAAATTCTCTTTGAATTTCCCAATAAAGTTGTCCCAAGTTTGGGGCGTATGGTCCCGCTCCTAACTTTCCTTAAGAATTTTCCACCAATGCTCTGCATGACCCTCTAGTTTGAACACTGCACATCTGACTTTTTCTTCATCTGTGCTCTCCATTGCAACAAAGATCTTATTCATAGCTTCTAGCCACCTCTCTACTATCAATGGATCTGAATCCCGTTGAAACTTGGTAGAGATAATTTGATAAACTTTTCTAACCACTGTGTTGGCCTTGCCTCGGGTTCTTCTTTGTGCCCAGACCACTGCGCCATATTCTGAAGGAAGACCCAGAACATAGCCATCATCTCAGCGTTCTGGTTCCCCCAACACCCAAATCACCAATGTTTCCCTGATCTCTCTGTTGGTCATCACCAGTCCCAGCCATTACAATAATCCCTGCATTAAACACTCGGCGTCAGATATCACACACTCCCCCTTAGACTAGACATCTACCCTTGACTTCTAGCCAAAGCTCTGATATAAACTGTGGGCTCCTCCCAACTCCCAGAACCTATAAACTTGTATCCCAGGATGGAGAATCCCAAAATACCATTTCAAAAAAAACTTTTCTTTACTTTAACTTGGAAAGTAAACAACCCAGTTTAAAAAAATTTCAAAATAACCTCTTTACTCGGAGGCAATATATCAACCTTATAAACCAATTATAACCTGTATAAGCTACAAGTATTACAACTGTAAAGGCTTACACAAGCCAATTTTCAAACAACCCAAACTCAGGTTTACTTACAACACAATACAACTGAAACATGTTTATAAAAGTTTTCTATATCAAAACCTTTCCCCCCGAAAGAATAACAACCACAACACTCCCAACTCCCCAAACCAACACATACCCTGACAATACAAAAGATGTCCAAACTCCTTCCCGGCCTCACCGGTCCGGTCCTCCTATCTCAGCGGGATCTAAAACAACAAAGGGAGAAGGGGTGAGATAAAATCTCAGCAAGCTATTATTTATACAACAATATGCCATACAATATGCAACATATAAACAGGTTGCTCAATAACAAATATACAACACCAAATAGGTTGCTCATAATCACATTGGGAAAATAGTAAACACATTACGTTACCTTTCCCTTTACCTTTTCCATCTGAATCATATGTAGTACTACGGTGGGAGTTATACTCCTCTCATTTGTGAACTGCTGGTGCATATCCACATCTTATACGCTCCCTTTCAGAGAACCATATAAGCTGCCAGCTATCATATGAACTGACTGCACATATCCATAGAAGCTGAACCCCTAATCCGTGGCCACAGAAAGGGGGGAGCGGTCACAAGTATAAGGAAATCCAAGCACCTTATGAAATATCTTCTCATAAGTGATCGTATTCCCTATACCCCAGAGGATCAGCTGATATACCATATTCAAGCACATCATAGATACTTGAAAATAAGTCCACCCCATGGGACATCAATACCTATATATAACATGGTACTGCAACTCATGTTAAACCAATCACAATAGTGCACATATATTTCAACACTATTGAACATTAACAATTCAATGACATATTATTAATACTCATGCTCAACAAATGAAACACTGAAACACGTATTTAAACACTATATGCATAACCAACTATGAACATGTAAACACTTACGGCACAAGTTATATCACAGATGTCCTACATATTCGTTATACAATATATATAACCCAGTAACAGGGTATTAATACTCCTGTCCCTATCAATGAAGTAGTGCACTATACATTTTATGCACTATAAGAACAAATAACCCTATGCAGGTCACCACGTAAGGGTACAATATCCTATAAGTAGCCCTACGCATTCATCATACAACATTAAACACCTTCTCTAAAGGTTCCAAGTTCAAATACCAAGTTTTACTAACTTTGGTTTAAGTTTCATAATTGCCTCTCAACCCTTTTTAAGACAATATTTAACGCCTTTCCCATTACCCATTTGGACCATTTAAAGTTCCATAGTGTAGTACTAAAGTTGTACTAGAAGCGTAATTAAAGAAGGACCAATTCTATACTAGTTTGCTTAGGCCCACAAGCTTGTAAAGTAAGCCTCAGAAGTGATGATGGCCACGAGTCGTGCCCAACCCCCGCACGACTGATTCAATTTTCACGACTTGTGACCCAACAGGCCACTTATGTCGCACGACTTCATACACCATGGTCACGACTCGTGCTACAGGGCACGAGTCATGCCCAAGCCCAGAAGCTCCTGTCAAATGCTGAAACATCAGCCAAGGCAAGGAAAATGAACCATATACTCATTCCCATTTATTCTCAACTTAGTATAACCATTCTAGGTCACCTGCAAATGCTTTTTCAAGGCCAAACACTATTCCATACCCACTCTACTATGATTAATTATTACCTTCATGCCAAGAAACCATTTTCTTTCAACCCAACTTAGTTGGTTTCCATTTTAAATATCAAAATAACTTACCAATATTTTCAAGAACCATTCACATGTTCATCATATCATTATTAAACACGAAATGAACAGTCATAACAAAGAATCATAATAACTTACCAAAATTTGCCGAAATAAAAAGATGATTTAATCGGCTATTCTTGTTCTAATTAACTCACTGATCGCAAATATGAAATCAGAATTTGAAACGGAGCAACGGATGATTTTCTACGGATTTCTGAAGGTAACCCTAGGTTATAGAATGATACGCATACTGAGAGAGAGAAAGAAGAAGATCTGAGGAAGAAAGGCTTCTGGAGGAAGCTTTTAAAAGATTGACATAACCCAAAATTACACATAGGCCCTCCAGGTTTGAAACCCTACAATCAACCACCTTATACTTATTTTTACACTCAAGCTCCTCATACTTTTTATAACACTTTCATTTAAAATTTCAAATGTTATAACTTTAACACATAATTCCCATTTCTTTCATTTAGACATTATATATTTAAAATCAATTTAATAACATCTAAAACCACATAGTTCATCACAAATCTCAAAATGAACACGTAATCAAACCAAATGCCAAAAAGCAAAGGATGAGATGCAATGTAAACCCAACCCCACGTGCTTCACGTGTGACCAAAATGTGCCTAGGTTTAGGATCGTGACATAAACTGTCCGAATCTCAATCTAGAATTGAAGTAGACGATCACTTCCCTGTCAGTGAGGCTTTCCTCGGCTTGGTCTGCCATAGCTCGAAATCTGTTATAGTAGCTCAGCGTGGTTTCATTCTTTCCTTGCTCGATGTTAGCAAGGTCAGTCAATCTCAACTTCCTCTTCCCTACCATGGCAAAGTGATCTAGGAACTTCCTCCTTATATCCCTCCAGCTGTCAATGCTTCCCTTTTTCAGCTCACAGAACCAGGTCAAGGTTGTTCCGGAGAAGGTACTTGCAAAGGCTTTACAGAGAATGTCATCTTCTTTGGTGAGGAGGGCCATGGTAGATTCAAAACTTTTCACATGGTCCCGTGCGTCAGTGGTTCCCGCATATTTGTCAAAACTGGGACTTTGAAGGTTAGGAGGTAAATCATTAATTCTTTGGGAGAAGGGACGGGTTGCACTAGTTTCATCTTCTTCCTCGTCCTTCTTCCCCATTTCCATCTCGTCAAGTCTCTTTAGTTTGAATGACAAACGTTGATTTTTGGTAAAAAGAGCGTTTGAATGTCAAACGTCGGGTTTTGAATCGGAAATGAGCGTTTGAATGTCAAACGTCGATTTTGAGTTGTTTTGAAAACGGAGTTAAAATGACGAACTTAAATCTTTAGTTTGAATGACAAACATTGATTTTTGGTAAAAGAGCGTTTGAATGTCAAACGTCGAGTTTTTACGTTGTTTTGAAAAGGAGTTCGAATTACGAACTTCGGTCTTGAACCGGGCATTACATTGTTAACAATTTTATGAAAAAAGGCGATAAATGATATGCGATCAACGAGTCATTTTGTGACTCGGACATTAATAAGTAAATACTATCACAAGACAAATGGATCGGACTTGTAAATGACAGTATTAAAAGTGCGGTATCGACGGATCTAACAATCCGGACAGTAAAGATACGATCGACGAGCCAAACGGCTCAGATTTGTAAAGTTGCGTAAATTAAATAGCAATATCAACGGATCAAATGATCCGGACTTTGTAAATGACAATTACGAACCAAACGGTTCGGACGGTAAAAGTGCGAATCTACGGATCAAACGATTCAGACGGTAAATGACAGAAAAAGTAAAAAGGGGACTTGAACGCCGTTTTAACCCGAAATTACTTCTCTTACAGGAGAGAAGATGATTAGGGACTAAAACGTATCAAATCTCGTAGACGGCATTACGTCTACATTTTGAGGATTTCTGTCGGATCGAAAGTAGCGTTTGACGCATAAATCGAGATGAAATAGAGTTTTAGAGAGAGAGAGTGTTACCTATGGATAGGGATTGACTCTTTGTCTCGAAAAGACATATACGGGTTACGATTTAGTGTTTGGGAGGTGTTTTGAAAGTGTTTGGCTCGTGTTTGGTCGGAAAACGGGATTTTCACGCAAATCGAGACATTTTCGGGGCTCGTGAGGGGGTAGAGGTTACTAGAACTGTGGGGTTTGTTGAGAGGGGTAATATTTTTTTTTATTTTTTACAGAATGACAGTCCTTGTATTTATAGGGGTAAATTTGTAAAACAGGCCGGACGGCCTATGCTTCAATTTGGGAGGTTTTTGGGTATTTTGGAAATTGCAGGGACTTGATGAGAATTCTGGTTTTTCATGTAAAACTGGCCGGATGGACTAACTATCAATTTCAGGGGTATTTTGGTCTTTTCACCATTGAATTTGATTGATGGGGATGGGGGAGGCTGTGCATGTGTGTCACGTGTCCCTGTAAGTCACCAAGGCTAGGGTTTTTGTCCCGTTAATCCCGGTTTATTTGTTTTCTAAATAGCTGTCAGGAAAATGTCAGCTTGACCCTGGAAAGTCCCGAAAATTGCGTTTTTCGAGGAAAGTGGTACTTTTACGTGTGATAGTGTGTGTTGAGTACACTTTGGTGTTGGGATGCACGAGGCAGTCCTGGGATGTCTCGTTGACTCAGGAATGGGGAGTTTAACGGGTTTCGGTTAACCTGCAAAGGGTTGGTTAACGGATTCCGGTTAAAAAAGATAAGGATCTAAATTGGGGGATGCCTTATTTGGAGAGACCTGAGCGGCCAGATGGCTGGACCCTTAGTGAAAGGATTCCTACATATCCCGAGCGGGAATCAACCCGATCGTAGTTCATGAGTGCGAGGGAATTTCGTAGGGGCCTCGACCTGGAAAGAATGATTAGGAGGAGTTTATCCTGATTGAGACTTATTTGAAGGCGTCTATACCTGAGGGAGACTGTTTGGAGGTGTCTGAACCTAAGTGAGACTATTTGGAGGCGTATGAACCTGAGTGAGACTGTTCAGAGGCGTCTGAACTTGAGTGAGACTGTTTGGAGGCGTCTGAACTTGAGTGAGACTATTCAAAGGCGTCTGAACCTAAGTGAGACTGTTTTGGAGGTGTTTGAACCTGAGTGAGACTCTTCGGAGGCGTCTGAACCTAAGTAAGAATGTTCGGAGGCGTCTGAACCTGAGTGAGACTGTTTGGAGGCGTCTGAACCTACGAGAAACTGTTTGGAGGCATTCTAACCTGAGTAAAATCATTCGGAAGGCTGTACGAACACGAGAAAGCTTGTTCGGAGGCATCTGAACCTGAGTGAGATTGTTCGGAGGCGTCTGAACCTAAGTGAGACTGTTTAGAGGCATCTGAACCAAAGTGAGACTGTTTGGAGGCGTCTGAACCTGAAGGAGATTGTTCAGAGGTGTCTGAACCTAAGGGAGACTGTTTGAAGGCGTCTGTACTTAAGTGAGACTGTTTGGAGGCGTCTGAATCTAAGTGAGATTGTTTGGAGGCGTCTGAACCTAAGTGAGACTGTTCGAAGGTGTCTGAACCTGAGTGAGACTGTTTGGAGGCGTCTGAACCTGAGTGAGACTGTTTGGAGGCGTCTGAACCTGAGTGACACTGTTTGGAGGTGTCTGAACCTGAGTGAGACTGTTCGGAGGCATATGAACCTGAGTGAGACTGTTTTGGAGGCGTCTGAACCTTAGGGAGACTATTCAGAGGCATCTGAACCTGAGTGAGACTGTTCGGAGGCGTCTGAACCTAAGTGAGACTGTTCAGAGGTGTCTGAACCTAAGTGGGACTATTTGGAGGCTTCTAAACCTGAGTGTGACTATTTGGAGGCATCTGAACCTGAGTGAGACTGTTCGGAGGCGTCTGAACCTAAGTGAGACTGTTCGGAGGTGTCTGAACCTGAGTGAGACTGTTTGGAGGCTTCTGAACCTAAGTGTCATGAATTTTGCAAGGCGTTCGTGCCTTGGGTGCTGGTCTTATGATGACATCCAAGGCTCGTCTGTTGGGGATATGGTGGAGATAGTGGGAATGGTTGTGTTAAACTGGCGCTTTTAACAACACGGAAAGATTGACGTTCCAACATCGGGGTTAGGAACGGAATGTGATCTCGGGAAAGAGTGACACATTGCTAGGAAAAAGCGTCCAGGGTTCTAACAAGGCTGGTTAGGAACTGAGGAGATTGGTTGACGTTCCTTTAGAAGGAGTTTCTTAGGATCCTGCTGGGGAGAAATGTTAGGGCTTACGACGACGGCCGAAGAGGGATTATTGTACGGGCTTACATTGATGGCCGTTGAAATGGGATGGTCGGGCTTACGATGACTGTCGGGGAAGTGATTGTTGTACGGGCTTACATTGATGGCCTTTGAGATGGGATGGTCGGGCTTACGATTGACGGCCGGGGAAGTGATTGTTCACCTGCCGGGGGAAAAGATACTCGGACTTACTATGATGGCCGAAGAGGGATTGTTGTGCGGGCTTACATTGATTGCCGCTGAGATGGGATGGTCGGCCTTACGATTGACGGCCGAGATTTAACCTCTGAAGAGGGGCGTTAGAAATGTCTAACTGGAATTTAACCTCTGGAGAGGGGCTTTAGAAATGTCTAACTGGAATTTAACCTCTGGAGAGGGGCGTTAGAAATGTCTAACTTGGAAATTTTTTAACTTTTGAGGAAAAGTGTCAAATTCAAAAAGACGAGTGGCTGAATTGGCATTTGGGCCAAAATGGCCTATCACGTAAAAGAGGCCGGACGGCCTATGTCTCAATTTGGCCAAATTTAAGGCAGCCGTCGGCCATTAGAGAGAAAGAGAGAAATTTTGAGAGATTTGTCGAGAGGAAGAGAGAAAAGAGAGAAAATTCGTCACTTTTCTTCGATCTTTATTGAAATCTTCGAGAGATTTTCGCTATGGAAGCAGGATTGGGGCGAAGGGGTCGACATAGAAGAACCGACAACGATAGGAAGAGGCTCAAGAGGACGGTGAGAATGACCACTCTTCCTATGGATCCAACCGAGTTTTACAAAGCTCGGGATAGCCATAAATCCTAGGAGGGGATAGTGAGGAAGGTAAGCATCCTCTAAATTCCGTTGAATTTTAGAATTCACATTCTTGAAATTTAGGAATTTTGACTTGAATTGGGTTAAGGTTCTTGATGCCCAATTTGGGGCTTTTGACCTCGCGATGCCCTTTTGTCGAAATTGACCTTAGCTTAGTGCAATTGACGTTATGGGTAGACAACGTAGAAATTTTGGTAGAAAAATTCCATGTCTAGGGGCGTTTTCCAAAATTAAAGTGAGTTTAATTCGGGACGTAGTGTTTGAAAGTTCCGATTCAGACGGGTTTTTCTTGAAAATGTTTTGAAAGTTTCGGGTTTGACGGATTTTTCGAAATGTTTTGAAAGTTCCGGGTTTGACGGATTTTTTCGAAATGTTTTGAAAGTTCCGGGTTTGACGGATTTTCGAAATGTTTTGAAAGTTTCGGTTTTGACGGGTGTTTTCAACATGTTTTGAAAATTCCAGGCTTGACGGGTTTTTTCAACATGGCTTGAATGTTTTGGGATTTTGAACCGTTAATACTCCGACTGGGACGGAAATATTTTAAGGAAATGAACCGTTAGTACTCCGACTGGGACGGAAATATTTTTAGGGAAATAAACCGTTAATACTCTGACTGGACCGTTAATACTTCGACAGGGACGGAAATTTTTTTAGGGAAATGAACCATTAATACTTCGACTGGGACGGAAAGATTTTTAGGGAAATGAACCATTAATACTCCGACTGGGACGGAAATATTTTTAGGGAAATGAACCGTTAATATTCCGACTGGGACGAAAATATTTTTAGGGAAATGAACTATATCTTTGTGTTGATATGTTTTTTGTGATTTTGACATGTGCATGTGCATTTTGTGTACGTTATCTTGTAGTAACATACTTTTGCTGTGTTCACCTATAGGGGCGAGGGACGGTTGACGTGTCCACTGTAAAGAGTAGGGGAGACGTTGAGGCAGTCCGCGAGCTATAGGAAATGTTCCCATATGTGGCTCGTGACAGGGAGAGGAGTCCAAGACAATTTGTGATAGACTCTGGCCTAGGCAGCTTTATCAGTGCGGTGGCCGTGGTGGCTTCGACGCAGAGGGTGAAGGTGCTTCACGTTACCTTGAGCGAGTATTGGTGGGATACGACCCACACATTTCCCTTTAGGTGGGGGGAGGCAACAGTGACTCCCACAAACTTTGCTGCGATTACTGGATTGTCATTCCGAGGCAATCCTATTGAGTGGTTTGATGGCTTTACCATGGAGCAGCTGTCGGGACTGCTTGGTTTTGACATTACGGATGCCAGGGGCCTTGCTATTCGGTACGGGCCGATGGAGGCATACTTGAGGAGGGGGATAGATGAGTATTTGGCTGGATTCGAGAGGATGACAGCAGAGTGTTTGACCAGGGGGTTTTTGCGATTTGCTTTGTCAGCAACCCTTTTTCCCAATGCTGACATGACGTGTCAGTTCGCTTTGCTTGGCTACTTGACTGATTTGGAGGTCGTGAGGGGTTTTGCCTAGGGATAAGCTGGTCTGGCCGAGCTCTTCTTCGCCTTGGACATGTGTTCCCAGGGGGAGGACAACTCGTTCTGTTGCTTTCAGTTTGCGTTAGATGTGAGTTTCCTTCTTTTTCTTTTCCTTGTCTCGCTTGTACTTATATGTATCTGCTTTGTAGCTGATATAACTTTCCTGGCGTTTGCTTTGAGGTGTTTCACCCGCATAGGTAGACTACCAGGAGGGCATACACTCTTTTATTCCCTGCCATGCTGACTTGGCAGAAGACGGGGAGGAAGCCGGTGAAGTAAAGGGAGAGCACCCGTGTGACTTACGAGGAGGTGTCTTTGGCTCTGGACCGAGACTTCTTGCCGAGGATTAACCTGACTTGGTGGAGCCGGTTTGATCATTTTGTGGTGCAGGCCTCTAGGGAGGTGACACATCAGCGGAAGCTGCTAGTGGGGCTTCATTGTAACGTTATGTATCTGGGCGAGAGGGTGTCTTGCCAGTATGCTCCGAGATCTGGTCCCTTGGTTTCGAGGGATCTGCCTCTTCACATGCAATTTCCTGTGTCCATGGTTGGGGAGGAGTTGCAGCAGTATAGGCAGGGAGTGCCTCACGTCGAGAACATCATAGAGGATGCTGACTATGACATCTTTTGGAGGACAAGGCTGAGGAGCCCACAGGTGATGGATAGAGAGGGTGAGGACCCTGCGCTTCACAGATATTATCCGCTCCCCCGCACTCGCTTGGCATTCGAGGGCGTTGGTGGTTCTCGTAGGCGGCTGACGATTCCTATCCCGGAGAAGGCGAGGCCTCAATAGAGAGTTGAACCCAGTGCTTCGGTGAGTGTTTTGTTTGCTTTTCTGTACTTGTAGTAGCATTTTGCAAATGTTGCATCTGTGCTGTCTGTTTGTCTTTTGATAGCTTTCCTGGTTTGCAGGTTTCTGGTCGTACTTATGATCAGGCCGTAAGACGTCTGGATGAGATGACTGGCTTTGCTAGGAGGCTTGTGAACTTCCTGCAGTGCAGTTCTCGGAGGAGTGCGGCTATTCATGAGTCGATGCCTTCCCGACCGTCTGTTGTGAGAGACTCATCTTCTTCCACGGCTGGTGGTGTAGACTACTGGATTTGGAGCTCACCACTCCTCGTATTCAGGATACGAGCCTGGGGAGTCTTCGGGAGCACAGGCGTGGAGCTGTCACTTCTCGTACTCCGACTTTGATGAGTTCGCGGATTATTTGTCTACCACAGATCCGGCTGCTGTGGGGCAGTATTTTGAGTGCTCGGATGACGAGCATGACTCGGAGTAGTCCCGTTGATTTTTTTTATTTTAGACAATTGTCTGCACTTTCTGCAACAGAATATCATTTTGTACTTGAAAGGCCCTTGGGGCAAACTTTTGTACATTTTGAGTATTTATTATGATTACTATTACTTATTTTTGGCAGATAAGCAAGTAGGTTGATCAAAAATAAATAATAACGTGACATGCATTGAATAATAAAATTTGAGCTGGCAAAATTTATAACTATATGCACTGTTATTTATTAATTACACTGTTGCACGAGCCTGGGGCAGATGTGATGTTGGCAATGAGTGAATTGATCACGGGTTAATATGTTTTGGTCAAGGCTTGAACAGGGGTACCTTTGAAAATGTCGAGGGACATTGGTGCAACAGGCTGCAGGGTTGACTTGGTCAACCTGAAAAACAGGTCGGTCGGCCTATGTCTCAATTTCAGTTTGTTTAAATTGCAGTCCAGTTTCTGCAATTTAGAAATCTCACGCTTGTTCCTGAAGCGGAATTCTGTTTCTCCCTAAAATTCTTTGAAGTTTCCTTTGTTTTCCATGGCCACGTTTCCAAGGTTGTCATCTCAGATGCAAGAACGATTTTTGGAGAGGTTCAGGACGTGGGTACGGCACCACACGAGGCAAAGTAAGGAATTTTTCGAGGGTTGTTATAAGATGAAGGCAGTTTGGGATTTGAAGGAGCTTGTGCCGGATTGGGACCTTCTGAGAGCCGTGTCTCGTTTCTGGGACGAAAGGAGGCACGTGTAAAAATTCTCATAAAACGAGATCACACCTAGACTTGAGGACTTTCGGGCTATCCTTGGAGGACCTGAGGTGGAGCAGATTGTTCTTCCTTTGACGGGCAGCCTGACCACGGTTAAGAAGTTGATGTCCTTGCTTGGCGTTTCGGCTGAAGAAGCATACGGAATGCTAATATCAAATACTGATCATGTTGACATTTTGAGGCTGCCCGATAGATTTGGCGGTGTCAATGGGAACATTTCTGCGTGGATAAAGCAATTCTCAAGTGCCTCTCGTGATCTTCCCTGGATTTTGAGTATACCAGTATATAATCAATAAACACCACAACAAAACTGTCAAGATACGACTTGAAGATCATGTTCATCATGTCCGTAAAGACTGCCGGTGCATTGGTCAACCCAAATGGCATAGCAAGAAATTCATAACGCCCATACCTTGTTCTGAAAGCTGTTTTAGAAACATCATCTGGCTTGATTTTCAACTGATGGTATCCACTATGCAAATCCTACATGGAATACATAACGGAACCTTGGAGTTGATCAAATAAATCATCAATGTGAGGAAGAGGATATTTATTCTTAATAGTAGCTTGATTCAGTAATCTGTAATCAATACACAACCGCAATGTACCATCCTTCTTCCTAACAAACAACACTGGTGCTCCCCAGGGTGACACACTAGGACAAATAAAACCCCTGTCTAACAACTCCTGCAACTGAATTTTCAACTCTTTTAACTCAGCTGGAGCCATTCTATAAGGTGCTTTAGAAATTGGTGCAGTACCTGGCAATAAATCAATACAGAACTCCACCTCTCTATCCGGAGACATAGAATACTCAGTTGAGAATACGTCACTAAACTCATTCACAACTGGAACACAAGATAGTTGAGGAGACTTCTTACTAGAGTCTAACACATATGCCAAGTAACCCTCGCACCCTTTTGATAACAACTTTCTAGCCTTTATTGTAGATATAACATGAATGCCAAATAAAGACTTATCAGCATAAAATTTAAACACAGGCACATCAGGCATAGAAAAGGTGACTCGATTTCTGCGACAGTCCACCAAGGCATGACAAGAACTCAACCAGTCCATGCCTAATATAACATCAAAATCTTGGATTGGTAATTCTACCAAATCCACTGGCAATACATGCCCACATATAATCAACACACAGTCATGATAGATCAAAGAGGATTCGAGGTGCTCTCCCATAGGAGTAGAAACCTCTAGCATATAAGGTAACAACCTAGGCAACTTATGCAATGTAAATGCAAAATGAGATGCCACATAAGAATGAGACGATCCAAGGTCGATAAGAATGTGAGCCCTGACCCCTGAGACAGGGACAATACCTCTAATGACCGCAGTGGGATCTATCGCGCCTCGATCCAGGGCAAACACTCTACCTTAGACTCTCTCTTTAGGTTTCCCCTCAACATCCCTCTTTACCCCACCTTTGGGCTGGTCACCTTGCTGTCTACCACCCACAGCTTGACCCTTTTTGAATTTAGGACAATCCTTTCTGAAATGCCCCATCTCACCACAACTCATACATTTACCCTGCTTGCTCCAACAACTGTCTTCCGAGTGTCCCACCTTCTTACAACAATTACAAACAGTGCCAAACTTGCTTGATATAGGACGAGTAGAAATTGTGACTGTTCCTCCCTTAGCCACTCCAGAAGTTGAAGATTTAGGCTGACTCTTACTCTGACCTAAACTCTGGCCTTAAAATTTAGTCTTGCTTCCACTACCTTCAGATTTACGTCGATGTTCCTTAATGTCATTATCGATTTTGTAGGCCATGTTTACTGCCGCCTGGTAGTTAGGAAAATCATGAGTCAACAACTGTTTTCTGAACTCCAACCTGAGTCCCTTGACAAACCTGTAAACCCTCCTGCCTTCATCTGGTACAAGATGTGGACAATACCTTGCCAGCTCTGTAAATTTTACAGAATATTAGGCCACTAACATTACCCCCTGCTCAAACTTCAGGAACTCTACCTCTTTCTTGTCTTTAGTAATCACAGGAATGAAATGCTCTTTGAATTTTCCAATACAGTTGTCCCAAGTTTGGGGCATATGGTCCCGCTCCCAACTTTCCTTAAGAATTTGCCACTAATGCTTCGCAGGACCCTCTAATTTAAACACTGCACATCTGACTTTTTCTTCATCTGTGCTCTCCATTGCAATAAAGATCTTATTCATAGCTTCTAGCCACCTCTCTACTATCAATGGATCTGGATCCTGTTGAAACTTGGTGGAGATAATTTGATAAACTTTTCTAACCCCTGTGTTGGCCTTGCCTCAGGTTGCTGCTGTGCCCGACCCTGAGCTGCCATATTCTGAAGGAAGACCCGGAACATAGCCATCATCTCAGCGTTCTGGTTTCTCCAAACACCCAAATCACCAATGTTTCCCTGATCTCTCTGTTGGTCATCACCAGTCCCAGCCATTACAATAATCCCTGTATTAAACACTCGGCCTCAGATATCACACACTCCTCCTTAGACTAGACATCTACCCTTGACTTCTAGCCAAAGCTCTGATACCAACTGTGGGCTCCTCCCAACTCCCGGAACCTATAAACTCGTGTCCCAGGATGGAAAATCCCAAAATACCATTTCAAAAAAAACTTTTCTTTACTTTAACTTGAAAAGTAAACAACCCGGTTTAAAAATAATTTCAAAATAACCTCTTTACTCGGAGGCAATATATCAACCTGATAAACCAGTTAAAACTTGTATAAGCTACAAGTATTACAACTGTAAAGGCTTACACAAGCCAACTTTCAAACAACCCAAACTCAGGTTTACTTACAACACAATACAACTGAAACATGTTTATAAAAGTTTTATATACAAAACCTTTCCCCAAAAGAATAACAACCACATTATGAAATATCTTCTCATAAGTGATCGTATTCCCTATACCCCCGAGGATCAGCTGATATACCATATTCAAGCACATCAGAGATACTTGAAAATAAGTCCACCCCATGGGACATCAATACATATATATAACATGGTACTGCAACTCATGTTAAACCAATCACAATAGTGCACATATATTTCAACACTATTGAACATTAACAATTCAATGACATGGTATTAATACTCTGCTCAACAAATGAAACAGTGCAACACGTATTTAAACACTATGTGCACAACCAACTATGAACATGTAAACACTTATGACATAAGTTATATCACATAAGTCCTACATATTCGTTACACAATATATATAACCCAGTAACAGGGTATTAATACTCCTGTCCCAAAATTGCACTATACATTTTATGCACTATAAGAACAAATAACCCTATACAGGTCACCACGTAAGGGTACAATACCATCTAAGTATCCCTATGCATTCATCATACAACATTAAACACCTTCTCTAAAGGTTTCAAGTTCAAATACCAAGTTTTATCAACTTTGGTTCAAGTTTCATAATTGCCTCTCAACCCATTTTAAGACAATATTTAACACCTTTCCCATTACCCATTTGAACCATTTAAAGTTCCATAGTGTAGTACTAAAGTTGTACTAGAAGCGTAGTTAAAGAAGGACCAATTCTATACTAGTTTGCTTAGGCCCAAAAGCTTGCAAAGTAAGCCTCAGACAAATGTGCTGGTCACGAGTCGTGATGATGGGCATGAGTCGTGCCCAACCCCCGCATGACTGATTCAATTTTCACGACTTGTGACCCAACAGGCCACTTATGTCGCACGACTTCATACACCATGGTCACGACTCGTGCTACAGAGCACGAGTCCTGCCCAAGCCCAGAAACTCCTGTCAATGCTGAAACATCAGCCAAGGCAAGGAAAATGAACCATATACTCATTCCCAGTTATTCTCAACTTAGTATAACCATTCTAAGTCACCTGCAAATGCTTTTCCAAGGCCAAACACTATTCCATACCCACTCTACTACCATTAATTATTACCTTCATGCCAAGAAACCATTTTCTTTCAACCCAACTTAGTTGGTTTCCATTTCAAACATCAAAATAACTTACCAAAATTATCAAGAACCATTCACATGTTCATCATATCATTATTAAACACGAAATGAACAATTATAACAAAGAATCATAATAACTTACTAAAATTTGCCGAAATAAAAAGATGATTTAATCAGCTATTCTTGTTCTAATTAACTCATTGATCGCAAATATGAAATCAAAATTTGAAACGGAGCAACGGATGATTTTCTACGGATTTCTGAAGGTAACCCTAGGTTATAGAATGATACGTATACTGAGAGAGAGAAAGAAGAAGAGCTGAGGAAGAAAGGCTTTTGGAGGAAGCTTTTAAAAGATTGACATAACCCAAAATTACACATAGGCCCTCCAGGTTTGAAACCCTACAATCAACCACCTTATACTTAATTTTACGCTCAAGCTCCTCATACTTTTTATAACACTTTCATTTAAAATTTCAAATGTTATAACTTTAACACATAATTCCCATTTCTTTCATTTAGACATTATATATTTAAAATCAATTTAATAACATCTAAAACCCTATAGTTCATCACAAATCTCAAAAATGAACACGTAATCAAACCAAATGCCAAAAATCAAAGGATGAGATGCAATGCAAACCCAACCCCACGTGCTTCACGTGTGACCAAAATGTGCCTAGGTTTAGGGTCGTGACATAAGATGTCCTAATCTCAATCTAGAATTGAAGCAGATGATTACTTGCCTGTCAGTGAGGCTTTCCTCGGCTTGGTCTGCCATAGCTCGAAATCTGTTATAGTAGCTCAGCGTGGTTTCATTCTTTCCTTGCTCGATGTTAGCAAGGTCAGTGAACCTCTTCTTCCTCTTCCCTGCCGTGGCAAAGTGATCTAGGAACTTCCTCCTCATATCCCTCCAGCTGTCAATGCTTCCCTTTTTCAGCTCACGGAACCAGGTCAAGGCTGTTTCGGAGAAGGTACTTGCAAAGGCTTTACAGAGAATGTCATCTTCTTTAGTGAGGAGGTGTGATGATGTTGCCATTCGCGGGAAAATTCGATTTTTGCGTTTCTTTGAAAAACCAAATAAAACCGGAAAACGGAGTCGCCACACCATTTTTTATTTTTAGGGCCAAAACTTTGAAAAAAGCCCGAGATCAGAGATTTAGGTTCGGAGGTCATGTTACGCGTCGGGAAGGACGTTAGTGTGCACCCGACGCGCCTCGCAAAACGAGTCTTCCAAACATTTGAAATCCTTTTGTTGTGTGTGTGTGTGTGTGTGTGTATTTTGACCAAAATAATTTGAAACTGGGAAAAGTGAAAATTGGGATCTCTTTTTAAGACTTTAAACTGATCCCATGATTTTTTGGAGAATTTTTGGGTTGAGTCTTGGCACTCAAAAGATTTTTGGATTTGAAAAGCAATTCTGCCAGAATGAAAGAAGGCAGTTGACCCTTGACTTTGAAATGGACTTAAAGGCTTCAAGACCTCAGAATCTGGGGAAAGTCCGAGAATGAAAGTTGCTTAAAACACCCTAAATAGGGTTTCTGCAAAGAAACTTTCCATTTTGGAAGTAATTTGAGGGGTCAAAACCTTCTGGAAATCTCAGATGTGAAATCTGGATTTCCAGAATCTGATGAACTGGCCTCTAAAAGAAAAATTGAAAAAGGAATTTTACTTACTCAAAAATAAAATAAAAATATGCCTGGAAAGATCTGGATGTTGGCTACAAAAAGTGTTTTGTAGTAAACACCCAATTCCAAGTTTTACTGGGTCCAAAAAATAAGAAAATGGACTGAGGTCTCAGAACAATGCTACTGGACAGCAAGATGTTCTTGAGGGAAAATGTGATTTTTGGGGGATTTGCATCTATGTTCACCCCATTTTCATCCCTAGACTTGATACCACTACTTTTTATTGAGTGGTTATCATATTCAAGTCATCCTTGGGGAATTTATAGGGTTTAAACATGTCCTTTGCAAAGGGAAAGGGGATATTTTGTAGAAATGAAATTAAAGAGAAAAAATCAATTTAGAGATTTAAAATATAGACCATTTGAGATGGTCATTCATGAAGATGAAATTCAAGATGACCATCTTGGGTCAAAACTCAAGTTAAACAAGACATCAAGTAGATCCAAGTGAGAAGAACAAGATGAACAAGAAGTTAAAAGAGGATTTTAGGGTTTTGAGAAGGAGGGCTTTACCAATGGTGACACCCTATCTTCCTAGGCTTGGAATTTGACTTGAGGAATATCAAGATTTGGTGTTTGGCTTGAGGAGTATCAAGGTTTGGTGTGTTTGGTATTTGATTGGGAAAGATTCAAGAGAAAAAGGTGGCAATCAAGGGATTCCCACTGTTTTCTCTCTATATTTCGCCAGAACTTCGTTGCTGTGATCAAATTCCTTCTTTATTTTTGTGACTGGAGGGCTCAATTTATAGCCCTCCTGAAAATGCAAAGGTATCCGCGCGGATAGGTCCAGGCAGCGTGCACTGTTCATTAAATGCAGCTTCAGCTTTGGACAAGAAGAATATTTCTTTTTGAAATTCAAATTAACCGCTTTTTGTGTTTCCAGCCATTGCCATTTTTGGTTTTCTTCTTTTGTTTTGCTTTTTGAGATTCCTTTTAAGGTTTAACCTTAAATAACAATGCCCATTTTACCCTCACTTTGTTAGAAATGTTAGGATAGTTAGGAATTGTTAGAAATGTTATAACTTTCGTTAATTTTCTAACGAAAATTCTAACAAGCTCAAATTGGAGCACTTACAGTAGCCCCTCGGCGACGGCGCTTTCGAAGGAAGCGGGGTCGTCGATAAGAGTAAGGCTCCATATTTGGCAGGATGATCGAGTGATCGGGTGGCTGAACCTAGCGATAGGCTATCTACGTATCCCGAATGGGAATCAAGCCAGTCGTAGTTCGGGTCTTTGACCCTGGAGATGATGGCGTTTTAGGTGCCTCGAACCTGATGAGCGAGTTCTACGATCGGTTCTTGGAAAGAAACTTCTGTGGGGATAAGAGATGACCATTTTTGGTGCGATGGCTATCCGCTCTGGCTGGGGATAGGAATGACCATTTTTGGTCTCGACGGGTATCCGCTCCGCCGGGATTTTTGTGATTTATCGCTTTCTAGTGATAGCGTCTTAGGTGCCTCGAACCTTGAAGATGGCGTTTTAGGTGCCTCGAACCTTGAAGATGGCGTTTTAGGTGCCTCGAACCTTGATGATGGCGTTTTAGGTGCCTCGAACCTTGATGAAAATGACTTTTTAGGCGCCTCGGACCTTGATGAAGATGGCTTTTTAGGTGCCTCGAACTTTGGAGATGGCGTTTTAGGTGCCTCGAACCTTGATGATGAAGGCCTTTTAGGCGCCTCGGACCTTAATTTGAAATGGCCTTTCGGTGGACTTTGTCTGCTGCCGAAGGATAGGGTGACCGTTTTGGTCGAGGGGCTGGACCTAATGATAGGCTACCTACGTATCCCTAGTGGGAATCAAGCCCTTTCGTAGTTCGAGTACTACTCGAGATTCCGTTGGCTTTTGGGATTCCGTTAACTTTGCTGGGGATTTCGTTAGCCTTTGCTGGGGAAAATCAGACGTATTCGTCTGGGAAATCGGTCTTACGTTTGACTGCCGGGGGTAATTTTGATGAAAGATACGGGATCTCGTTATCTTTCTCAGGGAGATCGGTCTTACGTTTTACTGTCGGGAATGATTTTGATGAAAGATACGGGATCTCGTTATCTTTCTCGGGAAGATCGGTCTTACGTTTGACTGCCGGGGGAGATTTTGATGAAAGATACGGGATCTCGTTATCTTTCTCGGGGCACTCGGTCTTACGTTTGACTGCCGGGGGAAATTTTGATGAAAGATACGGGATCTCGTTATCTTTCTCGGGGCACTCGGTCTTACGCTTTGCAGGGAAGATTTTGATGAAAGATACGGGATCTCGTTATCTTTCTCGGGGCACTCGTTCTTACGTTTGACTGCCGGGGGTAATTTTGATGAAAGATACGGGATCTCGTTATCTTTCTCGGGGCACTCGGTCTTACGTTTGATCGGGGTAATTTTGATGAAAGATACGGGATCTCGTTATCTTTCTCGGGGCACTCGGTCTTACGTTTGATCGCCGGGTAATTTTGATGAAAGATACGGGATCTCGTTATCTTTCTCAGGGCACTCGGTCTTACGTTTGACTGCCGGGGAAGATTTTGATGAAAGATACGGGATCTCGTTATCTTTCTCGGGGCACTCGGTCTTACGTTTGACTGCCGGGAATTTCTTTTGAGGGGGTATGAACCTAAATGGGAACTGAGTTCAGGAGTATGAACCTAAGTTGAGGTTTGGTTCAGGAGTATGAACCTAAATGGGAACTTAGTTCAGGAGTATGAACCTAAGTCGAGGTTCGGTTCAGGAGTATGAACCTAAATGGGAACTTAGTTCAGGAGTATGATCCTAAGTTGAAGTTCGGTTCAGGAGTATGAACCTAAATGGGAACTGAGTTCAGGAGTATGAACCTAAGTTGAGGTTTGGTTCAGGAGTATGAACCTAAATGGGAACTTAGTTAAGGAGTATGAACCTAAGTCGAGGTTCGGTTCAGGAGTATGAACCTAAATGGGAACTTAGTTCAGGAGTATGAACCTAAGTCGAGGTTCGGTTCAGGAGTATGAACCTAAATGGGAACTTAGTTCAGGAGTATGATCCTAAGTTGAAGTTCGGTTCAGGAGTATGAACCTAAATGGGAACTTAGTTCAGGAGTATGAACCTAAATGGGAACTTAGTTCAGGAGTATGAACCTAAATGGGAACTTAGTTCAGGAGTATGAACCTAAGTTGAGGTTCGGTACCTGATGGAGGCTATTTGAAGGTGTTCTTGCTGGGGAAGACTCGGGCTTACGAGAACCATCGGGAAGAAAGGTGATCAATGTCGGTCAAGTGGATGGACCAAGGATTGATCAGATATCGGGGTCACCCGAGGATTGACTATTTTAGGGAAGTCGTCCTAGAGATTGACTGTATTTGGGAGTCACCCGAGGGATTGACTATTTTAGGGAAGTCGCCCTATGATCTGACTATTTTTGGGAAGTCACCCTATGATCTGACTATTTTTGGGAAGTCGCCCTATGGTTTGACTGTTTTGGGGAAGTCGCCCTATGGTTTGACTGTTTTGGGGAAGTCGCCCTATGGTTTGACTGTTTTGGGGAAGTCGCCCTATGGTTTGACTGTTTTGGGGAAGTCGCCCTATGGTTTGACTGTTTTGGGGAAGTCGCCCTATGGTTTGACTATTTTTGGGAAGTCACCCTATGATCTGACTATTTTTGGGAAGTCGCCCTATGGTTTGACTGTTTTGGGGAAGTCGCCCTATGATCTGATGATAATGTTCTTTTAGAAAAGTAGTTGACTAAGATATGCTTTCATACCTGTGCTGTGCTTACCTGTAGTTGCCGGAAGGACTGAGGCTACGGCTGATGTTGATGAAGAGTTGTTAAGTTGCTGTTCGTGGGACGGTTTCTGCTGACGATTTCTTTGTCTTTGGAAGGATTTTGACACGAAGGAGGAGTTTGGTTGAGTCCGCATCTTCTCGGTGATCGTCAACCTTGTAGAGGTGGTTGAGCTTGTATTCACATTGGGACTTCTTGCTTTTGAGAACTTGGTGTCTCTGACCGCATTGTATTGGAGAGCTTGGCGTCTCTGACCTTCTTGCCTTGGAGAACTTGGCGTCTCTGACCGATTTGTATTGGAGAACTTGGCGTCTCTGACCGATTTGTATGTGAGAACTTGGCGTCTCTGACCGACTGGCATTTGATTTGCATTTGAGAACTTGGCGTCCCTGACCGAACTGTATTTGAGAACTTGGCGTCTCTGACCAAATTGTATTTGAGAACTTGGCGTCTCTGACCAACTGGCATTTGATTTGCATTTGAGAACTTGGCGTCCCTGACCGATTTGCATTTTGAGAACTTGGCGTCCCTGACCGACTTGTATTCGAGAACTTGGCGTCTCTGACCGAATTGTAGACACTGGAGGTGGTCTTTGGTGAAGATCATCCTTGCCGAAAAAAGGGGGATTTGATTTCACGTTTGAATTCCTGCATTCGTTAGTGAAGAGGGAGATGCATATATGGCATTCATGATGACAGATGCATGCATGGAACCAAAAATGATTATGGGATGATGCATTTACTTGCTTTCGAAGATGCACTTAGCCTAAGCTTCTGGCAGGAAAATTATGATTTATGATCTTCGATGATTTAGGATTATTCCTATTGACTCAAGTTTTGTGCATGCTACATGAGCCCTTGGGAGATTTTTAGTGGGGATGCATGGGTATGGAGACTGCTTGGAACAGATTTTGATCAAGTGGGGGATGAGAACCCTTGATCGCGATTTAAACGGCGGTTGTTGGTGAGGTTTTGTCGGCAATATCACATGGACCTCAATCTTGATGAGATTGGATTCGGATCCGGGTCTTGATTGAAACTTTCCCTCTCATTCTTGGTCATTTGAAGCCGATCTTGACAGACTTTAGGGCCAACGTTGATACGAGTGAAGCTTCTTTAATTTGGATGAGGTGTGACCTTGGCCGAAACCTTGTCCGGAGGATGATTTGATGGAATTGCTAATGCCGGGAGAAACCCTGATCTTGAATTCCGATGCTACGGGAAGCTGCCGTGTACCAAGTTACGAAAGCTGAAATTCTTTCTTGCGACTTGATAAAATTCGGGTCCAAAAGACCATCTTGACAAAGCCCCCGGATCCCGAGTGGGCAAAGTCCAGATTTTGAAGAAGCGATTTGGCGAGTCTATCTCGTGGTGAAGAACCCAACGTGGACCCAAAGATGACTATATAAGCCCCGGCTTGAAGAGGCTGCTACAGGAGAACACAGGAGAACCGCTTAGCAAGCCCCGGCATGAAGAAATTCGAGTAGTCTTACAGAGGGGGAACCCATCTTTTCGGACCTTAGTCAACCGATTCTTGGACAAGACTCGAAATGTTTACGTGCAGGGGCATATCTTTTGAAAGATGGGAATGTCTCCCGAATTTGTGTATGACACTCTCGCTTTTGGTTTGACTCTTTTGAGAGAGTATAAGCATCACAAGGTGTGGAAAAGTGTATGGAAGCCCCTGCAGACAGAAAGACAGTGTTTGGCTCTATTTCCCTATGATGGAGAGAGAGAAGACTTGTCGAGACACTTGAAAACTTGTCTTATTCATGATGATCACAAGGCTGCTTAAAACCCTTTGTTAATGTTCGGGTTATTCAATCCCTAAATCTGATATGAACAAATATTTTGATTAATCACAAGGAGAAACCAGCGATATTGAAAATCAAGCTTGGAAGGGCGGAAAGTGTATAGGGACGATCCTTGATGAGACCGGATTTTTTTTTTTTTGAGATTTGTTTGTGATTTCGACCGGACCAATTATGGTTGCCTACGTTCCCTCCTTTATGAAGAGCTCAGGTCGCCGTAGTTCGGGCCTATCCCGAATGAAAAGAGAATGAATGTTGAAATTCGAGGGTCTGAGGACCTTTGGGGATTTTGAGGATTTGGAGGATTTGAATAACATATCCCCTTAGAGTGTCCATGAAAGACACGGATGCGAAGCCCCAGTGGGACATCCACGGCAAGTGTTTGTGAGGAAAAATGAAATATGCTCACATGAAGGGAAGGGTTGAATTTGCACAATCTTTGATTGGTAATCTTGAACCAAAATGGATTAGATTCCAATTTAAGCAAGCAATGAAGCATTAATTTGATCCTGTCATCGAGGATATTAGAATGAAACTGCTATCCGGTAGGGACTGTAGTTGGGTTTCCGGGCTTCGATCGGCTATCGGGTGATTTGGGAGATTATGACCTCTTGAGATGAGAGGTCGGCTAGGCCTTTTACTGACTGAACCTCTAAAGATGAGAGGTTGGCTCGCGGGGATGTGTTTGGGAAATCTATGGCGAGGAAGATTGATTGCCTCCAAGAATGAGAGGCAAGGGTAATGGTGATGGGAGTATCCTCTAAAATTGAGAGGATAGCTTGGGATTTGTTTAAGGTAATGATAAGAGGAAGTCCGAGCGACTGACAACTTTTTGCGATCTTGCGAGAATTCAGGCTCCTTTTTGATCATTGGAGAGCTTCTTGAGATGTCGGGAACTTTTGAGTTCTTCTTCTTTTTTTTTTTTGAAGGCTTCCTGAGGAGCTTGGAATTATATCCGAGATTGTGAGGATTTTAAAATCCTTCTTTTTTTTTTGTTTCTTTTTTTGTTTTTTTCTTTTTGTTTTTTTTTGTTTTTTTTTTTTTTTTTTTTTTTGTTTTTTTTTTTTTTTTTTTTTTTTTTTTGACTTGGAAAGCTTCCTGAGGAGTTGAGGATTATCTTTGTCCTTCCTTCATGGCTTGAGATAATTTGCGCATCGCCGATTTTCGAAGCTAACTTCTCGGGCTCGCTTGGACTTTCTCTCAGTATGGAGCAAAAATGATGGCTAAACCGGGTTTCAAAACACGCCGATCTTGAAATGAGAGGGTAGTGTTTAGTAAGGGTGAGGTAATGGCTTTCCTATGGGTGAAAGGTTTCAACCGCAATCCCTACTGGATGACCTAAACGAGATTAAGTCTTCATTGCTTGCTTAAGCTTTATATGAGAAAAGATCCATGCAAATTCATCGAGCAACGAGATGATGATGATGAAAGGGATGTGAGCATATGAGATGCAAGATGGGGAGTTGGTAAGCCCCAATTTGGGAAGGATATCAATTGATTTTCTCACTCCGATTAGTTTAAATATTAATCATTTTCGAAGAATTAGTGGTTGAGCAGCACAAGTGATCATTTTGGATAAAACCATTTCAATTAAGTGTAACGTGGGTGCGCAAATGATGTCTCGAGTCTAGCAAGAAAAGAAAAAAGACTTATATTAAAAATTAGACACTTAACCACTATGTCCAAAATGGACTACAACGACAAATGTCCAGGAAGGACTTAGGTGAAAGAAAAGTACTAGAACCTACGAAGGTTGACTTAAAAGACTATTTTAAAGATATGTAGCCCCCAGTCTAGCCGCTCTTTGCTGTTGAACCATGCATCTATTCTTCGACGCTGGAGACGGGAGCTATTGCAGACCATTCCATCGGGATTTCCTTGGCAACTTTTTGCTCAATCCAACCATCTTCATTGCCTGCGATGACTGGTTCATTGACCTTGCAAAGGGACGAGTCAAACTCCATTGTGCCCACAAGGCTTGAATCACCAAACTCGATCATGTTGACACTCATGTTGTTAGGGAGCGGGTTATTGATAGTATTGGGTCCTTCAGGCATCTCTAACCTCCCTTGCTCAATCAACCCTTGGATGGCCCTTTTTCAGGGGACGCAATCATCCGTCAGGTGCCCATGGTGCGATGAAAGGCACAATGCTTGGAGGTATCCAAAGGAGCGTTGGGGTTTCTAGGCTGATAATTTTCCAAAGGCCGGAGCAAACCTTCTCTCACCAAACCTCTGAAGATATCACTCAAAGGCATCCCAAAGTTTCTCAAGTCTTGGAGCCGGGATCTGGATGCATCAGGCTTCTTGGGAACAAAGGAAGTGGCATTGTTACGATCTGTCCGCGTAGCCAATCGCCTCTTTGCCTTTAGCGAAAGTGAGAGTAGTTTTGGAGGGAGGAGCCCGATATCCATAGGCGGAGTGCAGCGGTCGGGCTGCGATTGTAAGCCTTTTCAAACTTAGCCGGAATTAACCATTGCACGCAAGTCGGCGTAGGGAAGTGGTGAGGGAAGCTCTCAAATGCGGCTTCAAGCATGGCGAAAGATGTCTAAGCGCTCCTCGTCGAGAGGAGGAATGGCCATTTCACTAAGCTTTAAGTTCCATCTCTTATAGAAATCCCCAATATTCTCATTAGGGCTGCATCGTTGTTTGCGGAGTCAACTCTGTTTGTCTCCCACTCCAAGTTGGCTTTATACTTATACGTGAAAGTGCGGTAATTTGTTCCCAAGTAGCCCTAGCTTCGAGCCGCAATCGGAAAAACCATTTCAAAGCCCCCGACTTCAAAGAGAGACTAAAGTAATCGGCCAAGCTGCTGGTTTGTGCATCCCTTAGCCTTCATTGCCAAAGTATAGGTGTCCAAGTGAGTTTTAGGGCATGCACTCCGTCAAACAATTCCAGAGTGGGCATCACAAACTTGTGAGGCGGGGGACAATCGAGTCGGGATACGTAGGCCGAAGAGCGGTGTTCTTTTTGGCGGTCAATTCAGCAATCTGTGCTTTCATTTCCTTGTGTTGCTCCATAAACCAAGCCAATTGGGGATCCAAAGGCGGAGCGGGAATTCCTGAGCTGATATTTGAGCTAGGAAGAGGACTAGCTGTTGGTGGTGCATTGGTGGAAGGAATACCATGTCCGGAGCATAGGTGAAAACCTGTCCTTGGCCCAAATTACCACAGGGAGTGTAGGTAGGAGCTGGGGCAAAAGGATAGAACCCGGCGACTTCTTTGTTGGCTTCCAATCGGCGAGAGAAGATGGAGGCAGATGCGAGGTAGCCATATGGCTTGGATTTTCGGGGTGAGGCCCATAAGTAGGCTTAAGTGCGGGTTCTGTCCCTGGTTGTTGAATTGCATGGCTGGTTGTGGCGAGGATGCATAACCGAGAGGATCTTGTGGTCCTGGTGATTCGGATGAAACCGGGATGAAGGCTTGATAACCCATAGAAGTCCGAGTGAATGGATTTGTGAAAGGCTGTGTGAGGAGCAACCGAACCAGTACCATTACGAGGAGGGGCTCCTGGCGTGGCCCAGAACCGCATTGTGGCGGCATTCCAAATTGTGGCTGTTGATGTGAAGGTCTAGATTGATCGGTTCCGAAGGCGAGGTGGGATTCCAATCTGCTTTGTGGCATTAGAGGTATCCCCAACCATGAGAGGACATTCCGTGCGACTTTGCCCCCACCGAGGAGGCTGTGAACTGATCTCGTCCCATCGCCTGCATGGATCCGGTGGTCGACCCGAAGATCGAGGAACATGTGTTACGGTAGCACCGAAGGAGGTTGGTGGTGGCATCCTGGAGTAATCGGGCGACCGAGATTGGGATTGGGGTCATCCTCTTCTTCCACAGTGAAGGTGCCATCGGGATTGAGTGGCGGCCAAACCATGGCTCTTAATAGCCTCGATAAGGCTATTCAGTGTGCTTCTGTCGCATTCTCATACGTTACGCTAACCGATTCCATTCTTGTTACATGCGAGGAGTCACGGGAGGCAGAGTGACGTTGTCCCCCTCGTTACCGAGTGATGCGAGACATTACGAAACCCGGAGTTGAAACAAACGGCGAAGGCGATGAGGCACTTGACTCTTCCCAACTGATTAAACGGTGACCCGGTGCCCGAAACCAAGCTTTATGCGGAGCTGCGGGGGAAAGGCACGAGGGTTCAGATGGCGGGAAATGAAGGAGGGTAGGTGTTTGGGCTCAAGGCTCACGCAACATGCAATTATTTGTTTATGTTTACTTAAAACACGCTTTATTAACCTAATCGGTTGGAAAAGACTTCTCTTCTTTTCGCAAACTACTCGATTCTGGATCGGTGGGCCCCGTCACTACGTCTATAAGCCCCTCGTATTCCACCCGTATTTCGACCTCCCGGGGTGGACGGCCCGGGCGAGGGTCCTATAGGGCAAGCGGGTCCCACCGACCGAAACAAAACGATCCTAGAAGTCGGCGGGTAATCGAGTCTTAACGAGCATTCGATGTAAATTACGGACAAAGCCGACGTTAAAGTCAAGATCGTGTCCGAGGGCTCGACGAAATTCGGCATGATTTGGGCGATAAATGTCCGCTATTGATCTTGACTTGTCGTCGGTTAAGCCGTAATTAGGCATGGAATAACCGTTAATCCTTGATGACTCGGTGTCATCTTTGGGAGTCGATGTATAATTTGTGCCGATCGAGCCGAAGTCAAGGCGCCGGTCAATATCTTGGTCAAAGTCTGCGGCGGAAAGCCGGCATGACTTCGACTGATTAGGGGCCCGAAAGATATTGAGTCGGTATGCCGACAAAGGCTTGAAAGGAAAGGTCTATACACAGACAGGGCATGACACAGACCAGACTAAAAACCAACCGGGTCTCGGACAAAGTGTGTCACGGACAAGTGCATGGTCGACACGAGGCTCCATGGGATGTTTGGGTAGTCCTGTGCTCATCCGAGAGGCGTAATAAGACCAAACGGACCGCGACAAGGATTTCCCCGGGTTAAGGACGTAGTGTGCAGTGTACGGTCAACGTGCGCGTAGTGTGCAAGCAGTCTATCTTCTTTTTCTGAGTAAAATAGAATTTTTTATTTTTTTTTTATGTGTCTTAAAAAGGCATGATGCATGATTTTTTTTTGAATTTTTTTTTGAAAATTTTTTTTTGAAAATTTTATGAACACATAAGCACAAAAATTTCGACAGTTAGGGACATTATTCCGACAGTCAAAATTTTGACTTTTTCGAGGCGGCCAAAAACAAACACGAAAACTGTGCAAAAATCAACACACACAAAGCAAAGGATTTTCAAATGTTGAGACGGAAGCTTGACCCTCAAAAAGCTTTTCTTTTTTTTTTTGAAAATAATGATACCGGTACGTGGGATTGTTAGACCACAATTTATCCCCGACTCGTGTTAGGAGGCGATAACGGGAAATTTAGTGGTTTCCACCAATATACCAAATACCATTTTTTTAAAAAAAAAAAGCTTAGTCCCCAGCGGAGTCGCCACTGTGATGATGTTGCCATTCGCGGGAAAATTCGATTTTTGCGTTTCTTTGAAAAACCAAATAAAACCGGAAAACGGAGTCGCCACGCCATTTTTTATTTTTAGGGCCAAAACTTTGAAAAAAGCCCGAGATCAGAGATTTAGGTTCGGAGGTCATGTTACGCGTCGGGAAGGACGTTAGTGTGCACCCGACGCGCCTCGCAAAACGAGTCTTCCAAACATTTGAAATCCTTTTGTTGTGTGTGTGTGTGTGTGTGTGTGTGTGTTTTGACCAAAATAATTTGAAACTGGGAAAAGTGAAAATTGGGATCTCTTTTTAAGACTTTAAACTGATCCCATGATTTTTTGGAGAATTTTTGGGTTGAGTCTTGGCACTCAAAAGATTTTTGGATTTGAAAAGCAATTCTGCCAGAATGAAAGAAGGCAGTTGACCCTTGACTTTGAAATGGACTTAAAGGCTTCAAGACCTCAGAATCTGGGGAAAGTCCGAGAATGAAAGTTGCTTAAAACACCCTAAATAGGGTTTCTGCAAAGAAACATTCCATTTTGGAAGTAATTTGAGGGGTCAAAAACTTCTGGAAATCTCAGATGTGAAATCTGGATTTCCAGAATCTGATGAACTGGCCTCTAAAAGAAAAATTGAAAAAAGGAGTTTTACTTACTCAAAAAATAAAATAAAAATATGCCTGGAAAGATCTGGATGTTGGATACAAAAAGTGTTTTGTAGTAAACACCCAATTCCAAGTTTTACTGGGTCCAAAAAATAAGAAAATGGACTGAGGTCTCAGAACAATGCTACTGGACAGCAAGATGTTCTTGAGGGAAAATGTGATTTTTGGGGGATTTGCATCTATGTTCACCCCATTTTCATCCCTAGACTTGATACCACTACTTTTTATTGAGTGGTTATCATATTCAAGTCATCCTTGGGGAATTTATAGGGTTTAAACATGTCCTTTGCAAAGGGAAAGGGGATATTTTGTAGAAATGAAATTAAAGAGAAAAAATCAATTTAGAGATTTAAAATATAGACCATTTGAGATGGTCATTCATGAAGATGAACTTCAAGATGACCATCTTGGGTCAAAACTCAAGTTAAACAAGACATCAAGTAGATCCAAGTGAGAAGAACAAGATGAACAAGAAGTTAAAAGAGGATTTTAGGGTTTTGAGAAGGAGGGCTTTACCAATGGTGACACCCTATCTTCCTAGGCTTGGAATTTGACTTGAGGAATATCAAGATTTGGTGTTTGGCTTGAGGAGTATCAAGGTTTGGTGTGTTTGGTATTTGATTGGGAAAGATTCAAGAGAAAAAGGTGGCAATCAAGGGATTCCCACTGTTTTCTCTCTATATTTCGCCAGAACTTCGTTGCTGTGATCAAATTCCTTCTTTATTTTTGTGACTGGAGGGCTCAATTTATAGCCCTCCTGAAAATGCAAAGGTATCCGCGCGGATAGGTCCAGGCAGCGTGCACTGTTCATTAAATGCAGCTTCAGCTTTGGACAAGAAGAATATTTCTTTTTGAAATTCAAATTAACAGCCAGTTTTTGTGTTTCCAGCCATTGCCATTTTTGGTTTTCTTCTTTTGTTTTGCTTTTTGAGATTCCTTTTAAGGTTTAACCTTAAATAACAATGCCCATTTTACCCTCACTTTGTTAGAAATGTTAGGATAGTTAGGAATTGTTAGAAATGTTATAACTTTCGTTAATTTTCTAACGAAAATTCTAACAAGCTCAAATTGGAGCACTTACAGGAGGGCCATGGTAGATTCAAAAATTTGCACATGGTCTCGTGCGTCAGTGGTTCCCGCATATTTGTCAAAACTGGGACTTTGAAGGTTAGGAGGTAAATCATTAATTCTTTGGGAGAAGGGACGGGTTGCACTAGTTTCATCTTCTTCCTCGTCCTTCTTCCCCATTTCCATTTCCATCTCGTCAAGTCTCTTTTTCAAGAGAAACAGCTCTTTGGCATCAATCCCATTTTCAGAACTAAAGTGAGAGCTCCGGTGGGAACTTTCTCTTGGGTGACCTATCACCCTGCTATGTTCCTCGTCTTCCCGGTGGTTCTCTCCACATCTGGAAGATGTTTTTTCCTTCCTCGGCTCCCCTTCGTGGTGAGGGAGCATTCTGTAAGGACGAGGGCTCCTCGGCCTAAGAAGGTTTCTGGGACGAGGTAAACTATGCCGAGGATGATGGTTATGACGAGGAGAAATGTTACGACGAGGAGGGGAGAAACGTCTAGCCTGACTGAGCCTTGCTCGTAAGTCGGCTGTGTTAACCTCCTGCTCCCTCGTGTTCAATTGGCTTCTCAGGTCTACCACAACATTCTCGTTTGCATGGTTATTTGACCGAGGATGAGGAGGAGCATCTCGGAGGTTTTACTTAGGTTGTATAGCAAGTTCATGGTGAGGAGGATCTTGGCCACGAGGAGGGCTCCTTTGACTACCACGCCTGTCACCCTAAGTTTCCCTTCCATGAGAATTTTCTGTCCTCGTAGGCCTGATGAACTCGGTCAATGAATTTTCGAGATCCAATTGCAGCAGAGCATTTTGAGTTTCATAAATACGTTGTAAAGTCTCCATCTGTTGATGCAAGAGTGTACGACGATCAATTGGCTGGGTGGAGTCCTCAGCTCTTCCTTTGTCAGTGTTCCTCGTCGTCTGTCTTCTCGTAGCTCATTTTCCTCGTGGGCGACGAGGACGATTGGCAATGACCACCTCGGCAGCTGGCTAATTCCGAGAACGAAGAGTCATGCCAATGGGGGGTGGCCCGTCGATCTGAGGTAGAGGAGGAAGAAGCACTCCATTGGTGAGAGGGAGACCAGTCGTTCCGTTTAGAGGGATTTCTTCGACGTGGTCTCATTGTTCCTCGTTGGTGACACTTAAGGTATTTCCGTATTCCATTGGAATTCAAGACTGCAAACAAAACAGAATCCTTACATAAGAGAATTCTGATGGGAACATATTTTCCAGTAACAAGTTTTTCCAGCCAAATAGCAATTTTTCAGCAAAAATAGAACATATTTCAAAACGAAACAGGCTTTTCCGGTCAAAACAAATTTTTTCCAATCAACGAAATTTCCAGGCGAAACTGAAGTTTTCGGTCAAAATTGACTTTTTCTGGCAGGAAAAAGGTTCAGGCGAATGGCAATTTCAAGCTTTTCAACGGGTATTTGAATCGTTTCCCGACAATGAAACCAAACTGGTGATGCTAGAAATGATCAGATCAGCCCAAATCCAGCGGTATGTTATATCCCAGCGTTTGAACATCCTGAAACAGAGAAACAAACATGTAAACTAAGTCAGGGCTTCTCCGGTGAAGGTGTGAATTACCCCATTTTTATGCGAAAAGGGCCGAGTTCACCTCAGTTGGAAGACACCATATTTATGGAAAATGGAGTCGCCACGCCATTTTGATTTATCCTCAAAACTTTGAAAAAAAAAGAAAAAGGGTTCGGAGGTTTAAGTTACTCATTGGGAAGAACATTTGGCGTTCACCCAAGGAGCCTTGCAAAAGCAAGTCTTTCAAGGTCCAAAATGTGTGCTTGTTTGTGTGTGTGTGTGATTTGATAAAAGAGAAAAGATGTGCCAAGTTTATTATCCGAACGTAAGAACCATTTTAAGAAGGTTTTAGTTCGGGATACCTTGGACTTTGGTGTTTTCAGGATTTTGATCCCATACTCATTTTGAACTTATGATCATCATTACGGGACCTATCTACCCTCCCATTAGATTAATCAACCAATATGGGCGTGAGAGCCTTGGTATGTCTTAATCTAACTTTCCTTGGGGATTTTAGTCAAATGTGATCAAATAAATCATTTTTAAGCCCAAGAATAAGACATTTAGAAAAAGAATGAATCTTTGTCCATCAATCCTACATCTTGAGACAATGGTGATTCGTAGGGACATTTTGTGTTTATCTCAAGTGATTATCGGAGATTTTGGTACTAAGACTCATTGATTTCTAAAGGGACAAAGATTATGGCATTTTGTAATAGGATTGATGTAAAGATGGAGTCTTTACAGCAATCCTCACTATGGAATGCTCAAGAACCATGGGACTAGGGGAATGGGATATAAAGATTGGATCTTTATGTTCATCCTATGTCTTTGATGCCTTAATAGGCTTTTAGAAAATCCTTGGAGAAAGATTCCAAATTTAGGGATATGGGGAGAAACAATATTAACAGAAAGATTGCATTTTTAATATGGAAATACAAGAAGTATCATTAGCCTAAGAACATAATGTAAAAGGATGATCTTCATGGCTTCTCCTATGTCCTTAATACCTCATTAGGTGGACAATCCTTGGAAAAACTAGATCAAGGGAAGGGGATGACATATAGTAAATAAAAATTGCATTTTTATACATAAATGTAAAGGGGGATCACATCCTCATTTGGTAGATCATCCCTAGAACAAGCCACTTGTGAAATCTCGTTCATCATAGGGAGAGTATCTCCATTGAGTCATTTGTGTAGGGGACTGGAAAATATAGAGTTGCATTGCTAAAGATTAAAGCTTTATGACATAAATAAAGATGAACAACAAGTAATGATGGAATAAGAGTATTAGGATTGTATTAAGGGTGAGGGAAGGAGAGATTACCTGTATTGGTTTTTCTCTATCTTCCAAGGGAGGTTTTACTAAATATCTATTAGGAATAGATTAAGGTAGGATTAGTGTATGAGAGAGAGTGATTTTATGTGTTTTTGGAAATTGGAATTCGAGTTGTGATTTCTGCAGAGTAACAATGCTGAAAAATTCTCTTCTAAATGAATAGAGGAGGCCTCTATTTATAGGCTTCTGGTGTGCTTCTTATAAGGCCGCCCGGCATGACCATGCGGTAAAATAAGCCGCCCGGCGCCTTCTCCTGTCGCGTCAACTTGTTTCTGGAAACATGCAAGGTGGCAGGTTGGAAGCTTCTTTCCAGCGAGGTCCTATCCATAATTCTTATTCCTGATAGGTCCTTCCTTGCTCGGAAAGTCTTGAAAAGTTTCCGAATTATCCCTAAACTTTATGAAAGTTTGGGGAATTGCTAGGAAACATTAATTGAAAGGCATGAGCCAGATTTGGGTACTTACAGAAGGCCCTCGGCAACGGTACTTGCGAAGCAAGTGGGGTTGTCGATAAAAGTGAGAATTCAATCTGCTGAACTGCCAAGATGGATTGGGATTGGGTGACCAAGGAGGTCGAGTGGCTGAACCTTTGGAAGGCTACTTACGTATCCCGAGGAGGAATCAAGCCAAATCGTAGTTCTGGATCCGCTGGAGAAAGGATGTCATGTGTGACGGATTGGCTGAACCTAAAGTAGGCTACCTACGTATCCCGGAGGAATCAAGCCATAATCATAGTTCAGAAACTGATGGGGAATGGTGAAGAGAAATAGGTCCCTTGCTTTGAAGAAAGAGAGGAGGTGACCTAAAAGGTCGAATGGCTGGACCTTCTAATAGGTTCGCACACCACTGAGGAGATGGTAAAAGAAGGGGGTGACCAATGTGGTCGGATGGCTGGACCTTTGAAAAGGCTACCTACGTATCCTCAGGAGGAATCAAGCCACGATCGTAGTTCATGATCACCGCTAGACAGTTAAGCAACAGGTCTAGGATCCTTGGAGTTTGGGCGGTTAATGGAGGAGTCACCTAAGAAACTAAATCTTACGACGCTATCTTTTTCGAATGAGATAAAGGGAGCTAAAGCTAGATACTAAAGCTTACGGCACTATCTCCTTCTAAGGAGATAGAGGGAGCTAAAGCTGGATACTAAAGCTTACGGTGCTATCTCCTTTTAAGGAGATAGAGGGAGCTAAATCTAAAAATTGACAATTTGGAGGTTGTCACTTGACGTTATTCCATTCTAACGGAAGTAACGGAAGCTAAAGCTTACTTCGCTATCTCTTTTTTATAGAGATAGAGGGAACTAAAGCTGGAATATTCACAATTTGGAGGTTGTCGCCTGACGTTATTCCATTCTAACGAAAGTAACAGAAGCTAAAGCTTACGGCGCTCTCTCTTTTTTATAGAGATAGAGGGAGCTAAAGCTGGAATTTTGACAATTTGGAGGTTGTCACCTGACGTTATTCCATTTTAACGGAAGCTAAAGCTTATGACACTATCTCTTTTTGATAGAGATAGAGGAAGCTAAAGCTGGAATTTTGACAATTAGAGGTTTTTGCCTGACGTTATTCCATTCTAACGGAAGTAACGGAAGCTAAAGCTTACGGTGCTATCTCTTTTTGATAGAGATAGAGGGAGCTAAAGCTGGAATTTTTGATAATTCGGATGTTGTCGCCTGACGTTATTCCATTCTAACGGAAGTAACGAAAGCTAAAGCTTACGGCGCTATTTCTTTTTGATAGAGATAGAGGGAGCTAAAGTTGGAATTTGGACAATTTGGAGGTTGTCGCCTGACATTATTCCATTCTAATGGAAGTAACGGAAGCTAAAACTTACAGCGCTATCTCTTTTTTATAGAGGTAGAGGGAGCTAAAGCTGGAATTTTGACAATTTGGAGGTTGTAGCCTGTCTGGTTTGAACATTTTGAGGGATCACCTAACGTTATTCCATTCTGATGGAGATAACAGAGGTTTTTTGAGAGAAAACGTTATTCCATTTTGAGATAACGGAGATTTTTGGGATACAACGTTACTCCGTTAGGAGACAGCGGGAATCATTTGCTTAAATGGAAAGTCTAGGGGCAAAAGTGTAAATTTAGCCTAAGGCGAATAAGGCCGCTCGGCTGGGGATGGAGAAAAAGAGGCCGCACGGTTTGAGACTCCGTTGCACAAGATTATTAAAACAGAAGGGAAATTACGGGCGATGGCCATTGCTGCCATTGTTGTCGAGGAGAGAAGAGCAAAAAGAGAGAGAAAAATGCCAAGGTCTTCAAAGTCTCTAGTTTTTACTGCTCAAATGGACCAAGGAGGACACATTAGGCCCCGCCAAGCGCGCCATGATCTATCATAAGCCGCGAGGTTGAGGAGAAGGGAGTTTGTGGGGACCGATCGAAAGTATGACTTTGCGGTGTCTACCTCTCAGTTTTATCCCGATAAAAGGGATCACAAATCAATGAGACCTCAATCTATAGGGGTAAGAACTTTCGATTTGCTCAATTTTATCAATTTTGGTTGAGTTTTGATTGATTAGGGCTAAATTTGAATTTTTGGGAATTTCTTGGATTTTTTTGTGATTTTGTTGATGATTCTATGGATTTGATGATTGACCTACGAAGCTAGACATATAAGTAATCATGCATGTTCAATTTATTTGAAGAAATATGAGTGACTCATTTTTTGAAAATAAAGTGAGAAAAATAATGCCAAAAATGGGACGGAGTCCTTGCATGTGCTAGAACTAGGTTAACTCCTGATCATGGATGCGAGAATAAGATTTTGGACGATGAAAATGATTCATGCATGCCTGTTTGAAAGATTAAATTTTTATGAAAAGATTTTGTGAAAACTGAGATGTTTTGTGCTTATTCTTGCTTTGGGAGAGCATGTGCTCGGTGTGACATGTTTCAAATGATGAAAAACGCGTGTTCTAGGCAAAAGATGCGAGAAAATATCTTATGAATTATTTACTTTGGAATGTGTGAAACACTTTGTGAACATATGCATATTTTTTAGATAAGTTGAAGGACTAACGTACCTTTACTGTGCTTACTTGCAAGAGAGCAAATCTCGAGGGCCCGCTGAGATTGCGGTGAAGCTGTGGGCGAGGATGCCCGACATCAAGAAGGATGGTCACAAACCTAAGCAGCTAGTTGAGGCTACGGGTCTCCATGCCTTTATTGAGGCTATCAGCAGAGGTGTTCATGTGATGAACAAAAGTAAGGGATTGACCCTAGCTCTTTCTGAGTTCTGGTGGGATACCACCCATAGTTTTCACTTGAGCTGGGGAGAGGCTACAGTGACCCCTGTCGATTTCACGGCTATCACAGGCTTGCAATTCACTGATAGGCCTGTGACTTGGAGAGACCACATTTCTGACGCGGAGTTCAGGGATTTTGTGGGGTTTGACATCTGTCCGATGGGGTTAGGGATGGAGACTCGTATTGTTGAGATCGAGGTTCTCAGGTGTATGGAGGGATTTGCTGCCAATGCTGTTACTGCTCACCAGCTCGCGAGGGCTTTTCTGTGGTTGACTTTATCTGTCACCATCTTTTGCTTTGGAGGTATTCCCACTCTTCTTTCTATTCTATCCTTTTTCTGTATCCTCAAAATTTGTGAGAGAAATGACCTTTATATTCTGACATGCAGGTTTGGTTTTGTGAGGTGATCGAGTTCTTTCCGTGGAACCAGCAGAGTGATCCCGCTATCTTCCTGGCTATGGTACACTGGAGGGGTGAGGCTCGAGATAAGTTCAACATGAAGACCCGGATCACCTTTGATTACAAGATGGTGAGGCCTGTGCTCAATGGGGATAGCTATGAGAGGGTGAGCTTCTACCCTTGGGGGCAGTATCCTGTGGCTCTGATGGGCGATGCCGTGGCTGTGACTCAGAAGAGGAGGTGGCTGACAGGCTTGACCTGTGACATTATATATTTAGATGATCGGTTTTCAAGGCAACATGGTCACGTCCCTCCTTTGGGCGCCATTAGTCCCCACGATCCTCCTCCTATCATGCTGCAGCCTAAGGATTGGCCAGAGGACGAGAGGGATAGGTACAGGGATGGGTTGGCAGCAGAGGACTACTTAGATCACGCTACTCCGTATGCCACCTTTGTGGAGGAGCGTCTGAGGATGCCACAAAAGCTGGTGAAGATAGCTGCTGCACAGGGGTATGGAGAGGCAGAGCCTACCGATCCACCTGTTTCTTCGGCTCATCTATCTTATGTGGTGAATGGGGTGCTAAGGAGGCTGATGGTGCCCATTCCCGATAAGAGAGATGCCGAGTTTACTTTGCCGGTTAACAGCATTGTAAGTAAACTTTGGATTCCTTTTTTGGCTTTTCCATATTATTTCTGCAATTCTGAATCCTTTTGTTTCTCACAGGTCCCTGCTCGCACCTATGACACTTTGGTGCGGCAGAACAGGGGATGGAAGCAACTGGCTCGGTCTCTCTTACAAAAGCTAGCTTGTGCTTCAAGGGCTGCGAGGAATGCACAGGAGCCTGAGCACAAGAGGAGGCACATTGGGAGTGTGGCTTCTTCGTCATCAGCATCAGGATACCACTCATCTTCGACCAGCGGCGTGCCTCGAGGGCGGTGGCCTAATACCGACATCTTGGAGCAGCTGGCGGAGTACGAGCACGTGCCCGTTGACTTGTCCGCTGTGAGTGATGATGAGGACTTGATGAGGGACCCCAAATATTACGAGCTGAGCAGCAACGAGGAGTCGAAGGTTTAGGGTCCTTTCTGTCTGTACTTAGAGAGAGAGAGAGGGAAACAAAAAAAAATGATGCAAGTATGACAACAAATTGTAATTATTTATTTTTTATTTGGGGGGCCAATTGTGGCAAAGACATGTAATAATTTTTTCTATTGCTATTTTTGTATGTTACTTGAGCCTCGGGGCAATTTTTTTTTTGCATGGAAATGGGGCAGAAATAGGGCCAAAATGTGTATGATGATATTTGAAATGTATGGACTGTGTTTGGGATGTTTTTTATGCAGGTTTTTGAGAAAGTGGGGTGAAAATTCCACTTGGGCAGCAGCTTTGGCTGCTGCATATTTTTTTTCTGCAGCAGCAAATGAGGCCGCCCGACTGGGGCAAGAGAAAAATAGGCCGCACGGCTGGGTCTCCTGTCTAAACTGATTTTCTGAAAATAAAACCAAGGAAGGCCCTAGAAGCTTCATTTCCGAATTTGTCTTGTCTAAAATCATTCCAAAATAGATTTTTAGCCTAAAATAGACGAATCCAATCATTGCCATGGAGAAACCGGTCCGATTGCAAAAGGGGAAAAGTGACCTATTTCTTTCCAACCTTCAATCTTGGATGAGGTATAATTTTCAATCTCACAAGGGGCTTTTTGATAACAACTTCAAAATCAAATCTTTATGGCATTTGAAGGATCTCTCGTCGGATTTGGATCTTTTGAGAGCAGCAATGAGGTTTTGGGATGCCCGGAGACATGTTTACTCCTTTCTTACAATGAGATCGTCCCCACCTTCGTGGATTTTCGAGCACTGATTGGGGGTTCGGAAATCGAGGCTATTTCGATTCCTTTGGCCGGGGATTTACCAGTGATCCCAAAGCTGGCATCTTTTCATCAAATTTCTCCAAAAGAAGCTGAAGGGATGATGATAGCTCCCGATAGGATCGACATCTCTGATATTCTGGGCAGATTCATGTCTTCGGGTACAGCTGGGACTATGGTATCTATGGATGCTTTCATTCTCTGCATATTCTCTTTCCTTTTCAATGCCGAATCCTTTAGAGTGTGCCATAGCGGCCTTTTGGACATGGTTCAAGACTGCAGGGTTGGGAGAGATATTGTCCTTCTTATTTTGGGAGAGACGCTGCATGGTATTGATAGGATGGCCAGGGGGACCTTTTCATTCAGTCAGGGAACCCAACTGTACTGACTCTGTGGTTGTAGGAGCGGCTCGAGGCTTTACCTAGGGCTTTGCCTACTCATTGTCCTTGGGTGATTTCTCGAAGGGGTGCACCGAGACAGCAAGATCAGGATCGCTGGGATCTGATGATGGCTCGGTTGTCTACTTCAGATTTTTGTTGGTGGGTGCCTCACTGGAGGTTGCAGACCAGGAGGACATTTCAGGAATCTCACATAGTGAGGGTTCCAGGGCTATCCTTGTCGTCTTTTTACATTCCCTGCATAGTATCAAGACAATTTGGGGCCTTACAGGAGCCATTGGATGACTGGGAGGACATTCGCACCATGGAGGTGGCACCTTTAGACATGAGAGGTCCATACAGCTTCTCCTTTTTCTTGAGAGCATGGACATATGCCGCTTTTCCACCTAGAGCCATTCTCAAGAATAGGAAGAGTACCATTTTGACCACAACTTACCTGGATTGGTATGAGAGAGAAATGGGGGCCACTCAGATTGTCTTGGAAGAGAGGCGTCAGGCCTTATTGGTTGTTGATAGTGACTCTAGCAGGAATTTGAGGGAGGCCGAGGCAAAGGCTAGTCGCCATAACCAATCGGGTGATTTCATAAAATATATGGAAGTCAGATATGAGAGACTATCGGAGATTCCTCCTCTCACCGAGGCTCAACGGGAGGAGATAAAGACTCGTCTGAGGGTAGAAAAGACACTTATTGACATAGGTTTGATCGAGGCTCCAGTGAGGGTGCCCGAGATAGGGATGAGGGAGGCAGACATCATTGAAAAGAAGAGGAAAAACACTCGACGAGGTCGAGGTCGGGGAAATAAGAACAAGGATGACGCTGCTGCTGATGACTGAGAGACTTTTCTAAGCATCCACTTATTACTTTATTTGCAGACACATTAGTTGATTAGGTGTTTTATTGTATATTTTTGTCTTCATAGTAGGTTAGGAGAGTCAAGAGTAGACCGTGCTTGAACTCATAAAGAAGTTTTTAATTTGTAAAAACAAGAGATATTATCTTGGAATTTTTCAAGACACATTTGATGAAAATCTGGATGTCTTGTTTATTGTTTAGACCGAACCACTTCTGGCTGCCTACGTCCCCTTTTACAAGAAAGACTAAGGGGCTCAGGTCTCTGTAGTTCATTCTAATTAACTTTTTTGGTTTCGTTTTCCTTTTTTTTGTGCAACCCTATTTTCTGCCTAGACCGCCCTTTTCAGGGTTTTCAGCCTAGCTGGGTATTACTCTTTTTGCACTTTTTTATATTTTTTTGGTGTAACCCTGTTTTCTACCTAGACCGCCCTTTTCAGGGTTTTCAGCCTAGCTGGGTATTACTCTTTTTGCACTTTTTTATATTTTTTTGGTGTAACCCTGTTTTCTACCTAGACCGCCCTTTTCAGGGTTTTCAGCCTAGCTGGGTATTACTCTTTTCGCACTATTTATTATTTTTTTATTTTTTATTATTTTTTTAGACGTAATAACGACGAAGGTTGTCACCATTGACAGGGTGGACAAAAGGATTGCCATCCAGGTCCGCAAGTTTCATTGCTCCTCCCGATAATATCTTCTGTACCACATACGGGCCGATCCAAACAGGCTCCCATTTTCCTAGAGGGTTTTCTCTGGTAGGGGGCTTCTCTTTCAGTACCAAATCTCCTTCTTTGATGTCTCTGGCCTTGACATTTTTGTCGAATGCCCTAGCCATTCGCTTCTGATAGGCTCGAGTAAGTTCCATTGCTCTTAGTCTCCTTTCATCAAGCAGGGCGAGCTCATCATGCCGGCTGGACAACCATTCTACTTCATTGATGTTGTTTTCCAAGAGAACTCTTAGTGACAGAATTTCCAACTCTACAGGCAGGACTACTTCCATTCCATAAGTCAAGGCGAAAGGGGTTTCTCCCGTGGCTGTTCTGACAGAAGTCCTGTAGCCCTTGAGTACTAGATGTAACTTTTTGGGCCAGTCACGACCGCGAGTGGCCATCTTTCGAATGATTCTCTCAAGCGTTTTGTTTGCAGCTTCTACCGCTCCATTGGTCTGAGGCCTGTATGGGGATGATTTGTGGCGAGTGACTTTGAATTCTGACAGCAATCTATCGCAATCTCCTTCAAAGTGTGTCCTGTTATCTGAGACAAACTCGATTGGCACCCCATATCTGCACATGATGTTCTCTTTTATAAACTGGGCAAGCTTCGTGGATGTGAGGACCTTATAAGACTTTGCTTTCACCCATTTCGTAAAATAGTCTACTGCCACTAACACAAATTCATGCCCATTACTTCCAGCTGGGGCTATCTTCCCAATTACATCAATACCCCAAGTTGTAAATGGCCAAGGCATCGTCATGTAGTACAAGTCATGAGGTGGGAGATGATTGAGGTTGGCAAACCGCTGGAACTTGTCACACTTTCGGACATGCTGAATACAGTCTGTTTCCATAGAGATCTAGTAGTAGCCCATTCTGAGGATAACTTGCATCAATGCTCTGGCATTCATGTGAGGACCGCAGGGACAATTATGGACTTCGCTCATTAGCTCTTTTGCTCTTTCTTTGGGGACACACAGTAGGAGTGGTCCTTAGTATCGATTTTTGTATAGATCGTCTCCCAGAATGACATAGTGAGAGGCCAGTCGTTTTAAAGCTTGCAAGCTCTTGGAATTGATGCCTTCCTTCAGATTACCTTCTTCGTCTCTGAATGCTGATTCCCCATCTTTGAGAAACTGGTAAACTTGATTGTACCAAGGTTCTTTGAAGAGTTTAGGTCCCACTTCTATTTCACATCAGAAGGCTAGTGCTTCCCTTCTACCCACTCTGAATGGTTTTACTACCTTTCCCTCGGGAATTTCTACCAGTGAGGCTAGAGTAGCCAAGGCATCTGTAAATCTATTATTGTCTCTTGGCAGATAATGGAAGGTCACTTCTTTGAACCGCTCTATCAATTCTTCCATATAGGCATGGTACTTCTGTAGGTTAGGATCCACAGTCTTCCATTTGTTTGAGACCTGGTTAATGATCAGGGCTGAGTTTCTGTAGACCTCGAGTTCCTTGACATTTATTTCTAGGGCGGCCTCTAAACTGGCTATACAGGCTACGTACTCCGTTGCGTTGTTTGTGACAGGGAAGTTCAGCTTGAAGGCTATCGACGTATGCCCATCTTTTGGGTCTACCAACAAAATTCCTATGCCATTTCCCCTTTTGTTAGCAGCTCTGTCAAAGAACAGTTGCCATCAGTTCTCGGGGTTCAAAAGTGAAAATCCCCTCGTCCGAAAACTGGGGTTCAGGGCCTCGGTCCTCATTACTGGGGAAATTTTCAAAATGGTCTGAGAGTGCTTGACCCTTGATTGCCTTCCTGGTTACATAGTTGATGTCAAACTCTGCCAGGAAGAATGACCACTTTGCCAGGCACATCGAGAGGGAAGGTTTGTCTAAAAGGTACTTGATGGGGTCCATTGTTGAGACCAAATTCACCGAGTGAGCCTGCATGTAGTGTTTTAGTTTCTCGACTACCCAGACTAGTCCTGCACATGTCTTTTCACATGCTGAGTAATTGAGCTCACTCCTTTGCAGTTTTTGGCTCACAAAGTAAATGGCATTCTCCACCCGAGAATCTTTCTTTTCCTGAGCCAGCATAGCCCCAACTGCCGTGTTGGTGACCGTGAGATAGAGCAGAAGAGGTTTCGGGGGGCATAGTACCGGGATATTTACTAGGTATGCCTTAATATTGTTAAAGGCATCCTGGCATTCTTCATTCCATTCTGTATCGACATTCTTCTTTATAAGCTTGAAGATGGGCTCACACATGGTTGTCAGCTGGTTAACGAAATGGCTGATGTACTGCAGTTTGCTCATAAAGCTTTTGACTTCTGTCTGGGATCGAGGCGGTCTCATGTCCATAATGGCTTTGATCTTTCGGGGGTCGGCTTTAATGCCTCGCTCTGTGACCAAATACCCAAGTACTTTTCCCCTTGTCACTCCAAAGGTGCACTTTGCAGGGTTCAGCCTCATAGAATGCTTCCTTAACCGCTCGAAGAACTTTCGAAGATCAACAAAGTGTTGTCCGTCTGCACCCTTGGAATGGATAATCATATCATCGACATAGACCTCAATCTCTTTGTGGATCATGTCATGAAAAAGCGCAGTTTCTGCCCTCTGATAAGTAGCCCTAGCATTTTTTAACCCAAAAGGCATCACCGTGTAACAGTATATCCCCCATGGTGTGGTGAAAGATGTCTTCTCCTGGTCCTCTTATGCCATCTTGATCTGATTGTAGCCAGCAAAACCATCAACGAATGACTTAATTTCGTAGTTGGTTGTGGCATCCACCAAAAATATCGATGTTCGGCAACAAGTAGTCATCTTTGGGACTAGCTTTGTTTAGATCTCGGAAGTCCACACAGCAGCGTACCTTCCCATTTGCTTTGGTCACAGTCACAATATTCGACAACCAGGTCAGATATTCAATGTCTCTGATGAATCCAACACGGAGAATCTTTTCAATTTCCTCTTTGACTTGCAGAGACCATTCGGGCTTGATTTTCCTTAGCTTCTGTTTCACAGGCTTGGTATCGGGTGTCAAAGGAATCTTGTGTTCTACAATCGAGCTGTCCAGCCTCGGCATATCCTTGTAAGACCAGGCAAACACATCCACATAATCTCTGAGCAGATCAATCAGTCTGTCTCGTTCGGGCCCTTGGAAGAAGTTCCCGATCTGTGTCTCTTTAGGTTCGGGTTAACACTAGTCAAAACCTCCTCGGCAGCTTGGGCACGGTTTTCCTCTTTATCAATAACCTTCTTAAAGATTTCTTTAATGTATTGTTCATTTAGTGTGTCTGCATCTTGTTCAAATGAATCATTATTAACTGTTGTTAGATTATTAGTTAATTTATCATTTTTTAAGTTGGCAATAAAGGGATACTCAGAAAGATCTATCATTTAATTTAATGCGAAGGGAAAGATGACATTGGTGACACATTCATAATCTTCAGGCGTAAGGCCATCAGATGACTCGGAGGACTCAAACTCAAAGACTCTTAGCCCTATACTACTAATGACAAAGTGTTTGACTGGACTAGACAGGGAGGTACTCTTCACTGTTACTGTCTGGGGGAGAAACAAATTTGCTAGCTTTCACAAAGTTGGGGAGCTCGAAATGGTCAAAAGCTTCACCAGGGTCGTTCGTAGGTTGATGCCTCGGAAAAGTGGTAAGGGGATCAAGGGAGACCTGGTGCAGTCTCTTGCCAAGCTCCTCTGTAACAACCAGACTCATGGATTGAAGAGTCTGATTCATTTTGTCAAGGCATTGCTGGTAAGTCATCTTCCCTTTGCTGATTTTCGACACCACCACCTTATCTGTGTAGCCGACAGGGGGATTGGCTTGGATTATACTGATAAATTCTTTCTCAGGTGGGACCTTGATTCTGCCCTGACTGACCATGCGTTCTATGGGGACCCTGTGTTCGTCCTCCAAATCTTCCAACTTCTCATTGAACATAACAATAGCTATGAACTCGAAACTCTCTACCTCTAAGGGATTGACCGGGCGGGGGTTGCTGGGATGGATCTTGCTCTGATTAACTGAGGCTTTGACAGGCTCTTTAGAGTAGCTGACATAGTAATCAAACTTGCCTGAGGGTTCTCCTAGTGTTCCTACGCTGGTATCTCCTGCTTCATATATCTCCTTCTGCTTTTGTTGGGATGACTTCTTCTTGTTTCTCCTCTTTGAGGGGGCATCCTCATTGATCCATTCCTGGTAGGCATCCTCCATACACTCATCGCAGTCGCATACATCGTACCAAATGTAAGGCTTAGGTTGAGCTGGTGCAGCTTCCTCTCTAAGTATCGGGTTACCACCATTGTTTGCTATCAGATCTGCCATTCTAAACCTTTGAGTAGACGAAACTGATGATTCTGACAAACTGTCTAAGCTGGAAATTTCTGCTCTGAAAAGCCGCTGATCCGGTATTCTCACCCACTTCTTTCTCACTACGGGAAAGGGATAGGCAAGGTTTAGACTCGGGGGTAGGTGTTTAGGCTAAAGGCTCAAGTAACATGCAATTAAGAATCTTCAAGTTTACTTAAAATAGTGTCTTTTAATTATCTCTATTTGGTTGGAAAAGGTTTCCCTTCTTTTCGCAACTACTCTAGATCCTGGATCAGTGGGTTCCGTCACTACGTCTATAAGCCCCTCGCTTTGCACCTGTATTTCGACATCCCAGGGTGGACAGCCCTAGGCGAGGGTCCTATAGGGCAAGCAGATCCCACCGACTGAAAGAGAAGAACGGTCCTAGGGTCTAGTGGATCATAGGAATTTTGACGCACGAGCGATGCGGATTATAGTCAATATCAATGCCGTCAAAGTCAAGTTTTAGCCTTAACGGAATTTTGGCAGAGTTTCGCTTGCGCGAGAGACGTTGACTTCGGCATTGTACAAGGAAGATAATAGGCATAGGTCGGACGTTAAAATTCTAATGACACGGTGACACATTGAGCGTTGTTGCATACTTTGTGCAAGTCAAAGTCAAAGTCAATGTCGGGGTCAAGATTTTGCCAATTTTGCCTAACGAAATTTTGGCATGGCTTCGCATGCTCGAGGAATCATGACTCTAGTATGGGATCGGGTTTGACTTTTACATACTCCGTGCAAGTCAAAGTCAAAGTCAATGTCGGGGTCAAGATTTTGCCAATTTTGCCTAACGAAATTTCGGCATGGCTTCGCTTGCGCGAGGAATCTTGACTCTTAGCATGGACTCGGATTTGACTTTTACGGGGGTATACGAAGAGGCTGTATGACACGGTCTAGACAAAAACCAACCAAAAAAATTCACGGTTTTAAAAGTGTGACACGGACTAGTGCAGTGGTCGACAAAGGCTGCCATGGGGAGTTTGGGATAAAAAAAAAGATCTGAGGTAAAAATTAAATAACCTTGTCTGATGCCAACCTGATTCGCGCGGATGAGATTGTAGCCTCAAACTCATCCACGCGGATGACATTGTTACCCAGGCAGAAAATTATGACAGCAGTAAAAACAGTTGTCCCCCAATGCAACAATCTTTTCACAAACAACCAATCATCAACAAAATCTGCCCATTCCCATTTTTCATTCAAAATCCCAACAAACATCACATGCATGCCCATATAAAACACAAAACCTGGCTCATGTAACTTGCATTCAACGCATAATTAACAAAAATACAAAAAAAAACAATAATGTAGTAATCTATTTATTACAGTCCAAAAATAGAAGTAGAAATAATGTGCATAAAATGTATATGTTTTCTCTCTCTTTCTGTCCTAACAGACACATGCACTCACCGTTAGTCAGAGTTGCTATCCGAATCGGAACTGGGATCATCCTCCCTAGCAATTCCCTTGCCGCACCTCTTAACTCTCCTTTGAGCCGTGCTTGGTCCCTCAGCAGCTGCCTCTAGAAAAGCCACCCCCGACTCCACGTCATCCTGCTCAGCGTCAGAATAGGTGTCCTCGGGATCATCAGGCGCACCGCGATACATCACCCTGATGTCAGCAAAGAAGTCGTAGCCAAAAGAGAAGGTGTCAGAGCCCTGACCATACGTCCCCTGGGTCTGCAAGTGAAATTATCCGGATCACGCGCGGAACGCGGCGAGCGGCTTTCGCAAGAAAACATGGGACCTCGCTGGAAAGAGAGAAGGAGAGTCACCACGCCGTTTTGTTTTTTGATCCTAAACTTTGAAAATGACTGGTTTGAAAAGGGGGTCATTTTGATTGACAGCCAAAACTTGGAAAAGGCTTTGAAAAGGGGACGTTTTGATTGATAGCCAAAACTTGTAAAAGACTTTGAAAAAGGGGACGTTTTGATTGGTAGCCAAAACTTGAAAAAAGGCTTTTAGGACCAGAGATTGTTAGGTTCAGAGGTCACGCTACGTTTCAGGAAGAGTATATTGAGATCACCCGAAATGCCTCGTATGACGAGTCTTTCTACCTTTCTCGAAATTGTGTGTGTGTTGCATTTTGAAAAGGAGCTTGAATGACAAGCTTTAATCTTGGTTTGAATGACAAACGTTGATTTGTGGTAAAAATGAGCGTTTGAATGTCAAACATCGGTTTTGAGTTTGAAAAGGGGTTCGAATGACGAACTTAAATCTTTAGTTTGAATGACAAACGTTGATTTTTTGTAAAAGAGCGTTTGAATATCAAACGTCGATTTTTGAGTCGGAAATGATCGTTTGAATGTCAAACGTCGATTTTGAGTTGTTTTGAAAACGGGGTTCGAATGACGAACTTAAATCTTTAGTTTGAATGACAAACATTGATTTTTGGTCGGAAATGATCGTTTAAAACGATGATGAGGGTCAAACTTTCATTTTACCCCTTTCTTTAACTATTGTGTGTGTGTGCGCATGTGCTTTACGTTTTTATTTTACAAAAAAAAATAAAAAAATGCATCAATATACATCTGTGTACATACATTTAAAATTCTTCAAAAACTTCTGTTTTACTCAGAAAAAAGAATTTTAGAGACCGCACACTACTCGCACTGCTGCCTCGGTACACCGCACGCTACGCGCACTGCTGCCTCGGATACACTGCACACTACAACCCTTAACCCGGGGTGGTCTCAGTTGCAGTTCGTTTGGCCTTCCTACGCCTCTCGGACGCGCACGGGATCATTCCAAACATCCCATCCTAGCCAGTGTCAACCATGCACGCTTGCATCACACTCTGTCCAGACTCGGTTGGTTTTTACCCAGTCCGTGTCATACAGCCTGGATACATATCCCATGCCGGCCATTTTCTGAGTCGAAGCTCAAAAATTCAAGATCCCTTGCGCAAGCAAAGCGATGAAAGGTCATGCTAAAATCTTGACCTGATCTTGATTTTTCGAAGCTACACCCAGACGATGTTCCATCGTGGATATACATCCATGCCCACATGACACCATGTCATCAAGCCTTTAATACGTCAGCCATGGAAATATGACCCATCCAACGCCTAACGTCACAGATCCCTTGCGCAAGCAAGGTAAAGAGAGGTCATGCCGAACTCTCGACCAGATCTTGACTCAGGTACCGGCTCGACTCACTATTCACATGGCCGATGCATTAAAATGAACATGACAGGCTCGGTCCTTAGGTTCGATTTTTCTTTTAGGCAGGTGGAAACCGCTTGCCCTATAGGACCCTCGCCCGGGGCTGTCTACCCCAGGATGTCGAAATACAGGTGCAAAACGAGTGGCTTATAGCCGCACAGATGGTCTCCACTGACCCAGGATCTAGCATAGTTGCGAAAAAGAAGAGCAATCTTTTCCAACCTACCTAGGATTCTGAGAAAACACTATTTTAAGTAAATTAAAACAACAACAAAAAAAAAACATAAATAAAAAAAATAGTGGAAACTGCATGTCACATGAGCTTTCCCCCTTTATCCAAAAAAGGCCTTCCCATGTCTAAACCTTACCCATCACCCCCTCCAGCGAACCGAGAGTGGTTGAGAGTACCCAGGAGCCGCCTTTTCAGTATCGAAGTTACAAGGTCCGACAGCCCTTTCGGTTCAGTGGTTCGAACAGTCCGCTACTCCCCCATGGCGCGATCAATAGATTACAGTGAAGGAAACAAAACCCCGCCCCCGGGAAATTTCCAAACGATGGAAGAAGTTTGGCAAGCTTTCAAGGCTCTTGAGAAATGCCAAGAAGAACAGCAAGATTGGATTGAATACGCCATGCGCCGTCGCGAAATCGTCGCGGTTCCCCAACCCGATGGAACCTTTGTCCTTATAGAAGACGAAGAAGTGCCTGCTCCCCCAGTTTCCCAAAGCTATCAGCAGGTCCCTCCTTCACAAAGCTATGGGAATCCAGCAATGCAAAGCAACTCCCGCTCAAATCCACTCTCGGGCCTCAGTCAAGCGGCTCCGATTTGTCAACCGCAGCACAATCAATTTCCCGACCCTGTGCCGCAAGCTCAATATCACCATCGCACTGGACCATCTCAAACAGATCCCAATATTCCTCAAAGTTCTCCCGTGTTCACTTCCTTCTCTCAATATGCCCATTCACCAAGTTTTGCCCCCATGACTTTTCCGACCCATTACTTCGGACAGCCTGCATTTGCTCCAGCTGCTTCATGGCCTCAAATCCCGTCAACCAATCCACCTCCAGGCAAAGGAAAAGAAGCCGCCAGAGCAGTCCACTACATCTAGAAAGGAGCCCAAGTAAACTGCGATCAAGCACCCTCGAGGAACAAGAATCCCCCTTGCATACCGCAGTTCCAGTATTTCGATAACCTCAGGATGCCCTTGAGCCAAGTCCTCGAGACACTGGTAAAGAGGAACATTCTCAAACCCCTTGAGAATTTCCAACCAAAGACTCGCAAGCCTAACATGGACATGAGCAAACACTGTGCCTTCCACAACTACCCCGGTCACACTACCGACAATTGCTTCGTGCTAAAACAAGCGATCCAGGGGCTGATTGAAGAAGGAAAGTTGGAATGCCCATGCGGTCCCAACACAATCAGAAATCAATTTCCCCAGAAACAATTGGGGAAAGCAGCAGTGAGAAGCCCTTTGACCCTCGCACCCTCTCAAGCGCGTCAAAAATGCCATTGAAGAACTGGGTTACCTTCTCATGACCCACAGCCAGGAAAGAAGAAATCATCCGGAAGCTTGGTCTAACCCCCGTCTCCTAGAGTCTAGCTTCGAAAATAAAGGACCCTGAGTCTGTCATGTTTAAATTTTAAGTCTCTCGAGTCGTCTGATGGCTATACGCCTGAAGATTACGTGTTTGTAACAAAAACCGCGTTTCCTTATGCTTTGAATAAAAATTCGACCTTTCTGAGTATCCCCTCATTGCCACTTTAACAAAGGATAAATTAACTAATCAAAAAACAGTTAATAATGATTCACTTGATAAAGACGTAGACACATTAATGAACAATGCATTAAACAAATCTTTAAGCATGTTGTCAAACGAGAGGAAAATTGATAAGTGCATAATTTCATGATATTTTGGTATGATTATCCCTTGTTTGGATTATGAATTATGCAAAGAAGTGGTGAAACTTGTATCTTTTGGATCAAATTACTACATTTTGTTTTGTAAGTGTAGGTTGGAGAGAAAGAAAGCATTTTTAAGAAGAAATCCAACCATTTGAGGTCAAGATGATCTTTGGAGAAAGGAAGAAGTCTGAAGACAGAGACTCGACAAGGCAGCCGGATTTATACTCAAAACATAAATAATTTTATGAGTATAATTCCACAAAAGTGTAACAGTGAGCAGCAATATTTATGACCAGCGTCTAAAGATATTTACGCTCATAAATATGGTGACGAGCTGCTATTAATCTTGTGATTATGGGGCATCTATTGAGCTTTTGTAACTGCCCATGAACCCCTCATTTCATCTCCACTTCCTCCAGAAGTTATTTCCCAAAATTAATTCCCCCAGGAGTTACTTTCCCTCAGAAAATATAAGAAAGAGAGTAGTGAATCAAGAGATCTATCTAGGATTATTCTCAAGTTTTATATTCCGGTTTTTTTTCTTCTTCAAGTTCCAAGCTTGGATTTTTGTAAGGATTCAAGACTGAAGTTTTACTTGTGCAATCAATCATCAGAGAATCATTTGAAGCAAGTTTCTCTTTTCCCTTATCTCTAATTTTTCTTTTATTTCAGTTTATCTCCATGATTTCTATGATGATTGCGTTAGTTTCTTCAGCTATGTGTGATTAAATTCCATTTTCTAGGGATCGGTGTATCCAAATGATGAATCTATGAATTAAGTTTTGATCTTCCATTTATCTTTGAATGTTACTTTGTTTTTATTCATTTTAGTATGCTTAACTTTGTATGAATGTGAGGTAGTGAAGGACCGAGAGGTGAAACACCCATTTTTATGCATATATCATAGTTATTGAAGCGAAGGACCGAAAGGTGAAGTGTAGATAATAGAACTCTAAAATTGAACTAGAAATTCATGAGAATGACAGTTAATTGAGTTTCTAGAGGCCAATTGAATTGTAGAACTTAAGGGGTTTAGATTAACTCATTGAGCGAGACATCGGATGTGTTGTTGATCTAAGCACGGTTGAGTGTAGTTTGAGAGAATGCAATCAACCAAATTTGTGCAATTCGCCTTCAAACTTTGACATTCATGATAAAAGGGAAGATCATAATAAGATTCATAGAGTTATCATTGTGGTGAACCGATATCCTAGAAGCTTTTCCCTTATTGAATTTAATCTAAAATCCAAGTTAAGCGTTTTCTTTTATTTTTGCTGAAGTCATTTTAGTTTCGTTTACTCAATTTTATCAAAACTCAAATATCATTTTGTCTAGATAATGAAAATTGTGAATTTTCGGTAATTGATACAAAGTCTTCGTGGGATCGACATCCTAAGTACTACACGATAAGTCGTGCGCTTGCGGTAGCGTTTAGTGATCATTTTGAAAATCACCATCAAGTTTCTGGCGCCGTTGCCGGGGATTTCGGTTGTCAATATCGAACTAGTTTGCAATTTTGTTAGACCAGACTTCTTACTTTACTTGTTTTTGTTTCTCATTTATTTGCTTTCATTAAGAACTATTCTTTTATATGCGAAAATCTCGAATTTCTGACATTCTTGAAGCAAATCCAGAAATAGAGAGAACTTTTCATAGAAGGAGAAGGCTTTTTTAAAAAATAATGAAAAGAAGGTGGTACAGATCTTTTCGAAGCCAGGATGGCTGAAGAAGATAACAGGACTTTGAAGGATTATGTAGTTCCTAATGCCCAAGGCTTGCAAACGGGTATTACAAGGCCGAATGTTGAAGCCAACAACTTTGAACTCAAGCCTTCATTAATCTCAATGTTGCAGCAAAATCAGTTTGCAGGAGTTCCTACGGAGGACCCTAATTTACATCTCAAGATTTTCCTAGAGTATTGTGACACATTGAAGATCAATGGAGCATCACCGGATGCGATAAGGTTGAGGTTGTTTCCGTTTTCTCTAAGGGACAGAGCTAGGGCATGGCTACATTCATTACCTGCTGGCACTATCACAACTTGGGAACAATTGTCTCAAGCGTTTCTAGCGAGGTATTTTCCACCAAGCAAGACGGCTCAAATCAGAAACCAAATCACAAGCTTCCAGCAACAATCAGATGAATCTTTGTATGAAGGTTGGGAAAGGTTCAAGGAGATGTTACGACAATGCCCTCATCATGGACTTGAGAAATGGCTGATTGTTCAGACATTCTACAATGGGCTCACCTATAATGATAGCATCTCAATTGACGCAGCAGCAGGTGGTGCTCTCATGAACAAAGGTGTGGATGCTGCTTATACCTTGGTCGAGGACATGGCAACCAATCATTACCGCTGGTCAAAAGATCGTGGCACAAATCCAACCAAAAACACTCCAGGTAAGTATGAGATAGGTGCTATTGATATGCTTGCTGCTAAGTTTGATGCATTGAGTTCAAAAATTGAAAAAATGAATGTGAATGCTATCGGGACTAGTAACAATTTTCCTTGTGAAATCTGTGGTGTTGTGGGTCATTTAGCAATTGACTGTCAAGTAGGAAATTCATTTTCTCAAATTGCACCTCAAGAACATGTCAATACTTTGAACAACCAAATGCGCAACACTTACAATCCCAACTGGAGAAGTCACCCAAAATTTTTATACAGAAATAACTCAAATCCACCACCTCAAAATAATTTTCCTCCTGGTTTTCAAGCTAGACCATTTAACACCATTCCTCAAAAGTCCAATTTGGAAAGTTTGTTGGAAAGTTTTGTGGCTACTCAGCAAAAGCAAAATGAAGAATTTAGGCAACAAGGTCATGTAATGAATGAAGCAATCAGGAATTTAACATCTAAGGTAGATAATTTGTCTATACATAATTAGATGTTAGAAACTCAAATTGCTCAACAGGCTGCCTCATTTCTAGAGATCCAGGAAAACTCCCGGGACAACCTGAACTAAATCTTAGGGAGCATTGTAAAGCAATAATTTTGAGAAGTGGAAAATCTCTTGAGGATCCTAAACCTATGGGTGATGAGAAGGGGGATTGTGAGAACAAGAGAAGTGAACACAATGAGCCAATGGTTGAAGTTTCAAAAGAAAAGGAAAGTGAAAATGACCAAAATATGTTCCTCCACCTCCTTATAAGCCGTCTATGCCCTTCCCTCAAAGATTGGCTAAGGCTAAGCTTGATAAGAAATTTGGAAAATTTTTGGAAGTTTTGAAAAAGCTTTACATTAATGTTCCATTCACTGAAGTACTTTCACAAATGCCTACATATGCCATGTTCTTGAAAGATATCTTGTCTAACAAAAGAAAATTGGAAGACTATGAAACAGTGGCTTTAACTGAGGAGTGTAGTGCATTAATTAAAAATAAATTACCTCCAAAACTTAAAGATCCTGGTAGTTTTTCAATCCCTTGTGTGATTGGTAATGTTAATATTGATCGTGCTTTATGTGATCTTGGTGCTAGTGTAAGCTTGATGCCATTATCTGTTTTTAAAAGGATAGATTTGGTGAGTTGAGGCCTACTAAAGTTGCATTGCAGTTGGCGAATCGTTTCGTCAAGTATCCGGTAGGTATATTGGAAGATGTTCCAATTAAAGTGGGTAAGTTTTTCATACCAGCTAATTTCTTTGTTCTTGAAATAGAAGAAGATGCTCGCATTCCAATTATTCTTGGTAGACCTTTCCTAGCTACCGCTGGAGCGGTTATTGATATGAAAAGCGGAAAGTTATCCTTGAATATTGGAGATGAAAAGGTTGATTTCAATTTATCAAATGATATTAACTGTTTTTCTGTTGAGAATTCATGTTGTATGATTGACAGCGAAATCAGCAAATTTGAGGAAGAGATCAAGCATGAATCAAAAGATCCTTTGGAAGTTTGTTTGACAAGTGAGGATGCCAAAAATCATGATAATCCTGAAGTGGTTAAATATGCAAGATTGCTTGATAAAGATGATGATTTTTCACCTCAAGAGCAGCAAATTGAAAGCCTTGAAGTCAATTTGGAGGATCAGACATGGGAAGAAGATAAAGCTCCTCACTTAGAGCTTAAAACACTTCCTTCTTCTCTCAGGTATGAATTTATTGGGCCTAATTCGACATACCCTTTCATTGTTAATGCCAATCTAAGGGGTGAAGAAACTGAAAAGTTGCTTAATTTACTTAGACATTTTCGTAAGGTCATAGGGTATACAATTGAAGATATCAAAGGAATTCATCCATCTTTTTGCATGCATGGGATTCTATTAGAGGATGATTACAAACCTTCAATTGAAGGTCAAAGATGGATGAATTCTAACATGAAAGATGTTGTAAAAGAGGAAGTTTTGAAGCTACTTGCAGCTGGTATAATTTATCCCATCTCTGATAGTGAATGGGTCAGTCCTACTCAGGTTGTCCCTAAGAAGGGTGGTTTAACTGTTATCAAAAATGATAATAATGAACTAATCTCAACAAGAGTAGTTACGGGTTGGAGAATGTGCATTGGTTTTAGAAAGATAAACAAAGCAACTCGTAAGGATCATTTCCCTCTCCCATTCATTGATCAAATGTTGGAGCGATTAGCAAAGCATTCATTCTTTTGTTACTTGGATGGTTTTTCAGGTTTCTTTCAAATTCCCATTCATCCTAGTGATCAAGAAAAAACAACATTCACATGCCCATATGGCACCTTTGCTTATAGACGCATGCCTTTTGGTCTTTGTAATGCTCTAGCTACTTTTCAGCGTTGCATGATGGCTATATTTTCTGAGTTTTAGAGCATATCATGGATGTTTTTATGGATGATTTTTCTATTTATGGAACTTCATTTGATTCTTTCTTAGACAACTTGTCTCGAGTTTTGCAACGATGTGAAGAGGTGAATCTTGTCTTAAATTGGGAAAAATGTCACTTCATGGTAAGAGAAGGCATAGTCCTTAGACACTTAGTGTCTGAGAGAGGCATTGAGGTAGATAGAGCAAAAATTGCAATAATTGAGAAGATGCCTCCACCCACTTCAGTTAAGGGAGTGCGAAGTTTTTTAGGACATGCTGGGTTTTATCGTCGATTTATAAAAGATTTTTTCAAGATTTCAAAGCTCCTGACTAACTTGTTTCTTAAAGATGCTAATTTTTATTTCAATGAAGAATGTCTTGCAGCTTTTAACGGGTTGAAGGAAGCTTTGATTTCTGCTCCAATCATGAGGCCACCAAATTGGGACCTTCCATTTGAAATCATGTGCGATGCAAGCGACTACGCAGTCGGAACAGTTTTGGGTCAAAGGAAAGACAAAAAGGTTTATGCTATTTACTATGCCAGTCGAACCTTGGATGATGCTCAAGTGAATTATGCTACAACAGAAAAGGAGCTCCTGGCGATTGTCTATGCCTTTGAAAAGTTCAGATCTTATTTGGTGGGTTCAAAAGTGATTGTCTATACAGGCCATTCTGCAATTCGGTACCTTTTGAACAAGAAAGATGCAAAGCCAAGGTTTATAAGATGGGTACTTCTACTTCAAGAGTTCGATTTGGAGATTAGGGACAAGAAAAGAATAGAAAATGTGGTAGCCGATCATTTGTCAAGACTAAAACAAGAGTCACAAAAGCATGAAGCATATGAGCTGCCAATTGATGATTCTTTTCCAGATGACCATCTCTTAGCACTTTCTACAAGAGATGCACCGTGGTACACAGATTATGTGAATTACTTGGCAAGTGGTGTGTTGCCTCCAGATTTGAGTTACCAACAGAAGAAGAAGTTCTTTGCAAATTTGAAGTACTATTATTTGGATGAGCCATTTTTGTATAAGAGTTGTGTGGATGGAATTTTCAGAAGATGTGTGCCAGAAGAGGAGGTTAAGGATATTCTTTTTGAGTGTCATTCTTCATCTTATGGTGGCCATGCTAGAACCTTTAAAATTGCAGCAAAGGTTCTTCAATCAGGATTTTATTGGTCTACTTTGTTTCGTGATGCTTGGAATTTTGTAATCTCTTGTGATATATGTCAAAGAATGGGGAACATCTCGAGAAGGAGTGAGATTCCATTGAATAATATTCTAGAGGTGGAAATTTTTGACGTTTGGGGAATAGACTTCATGGGACCATTCCCATCATCCCTGAATAATAAGTACATTTTGGTTGCGGTTGATTATGTCTCGAAATGGGTCGAGGCTATTGCGTCTCCAACAAATGATGCTAACGTGGTGGCCAGGTTCTTTAAGAAAGTGATCTTCCCAAGGTTTGGTGTGCCAAGAGTGGTGATTAGTGATGGAGGTACTCATTTCATGGAAAAGCAATTTGAATCTCTTTTGAAGAAGTATGGGGTGAGTCATAAGATAGCTACAGCGTATCATCCGCAAACAAGTGGTCAAGTGGAGGTTTCTAATAGAGAGATCAAGATTATCTTAGAAAAAACAGTCAATCGTTAAAGAAAGGATTGGTCTCTAAAGTTGGATGATGCACTGTGGGCTTACCGAACAGCTTTTAAAACTCCTATTAGGATGTCACCATTTCGGTTAGTCTGTGGAAAATCGTGTAACCTTCTTGTGGAGATTGAGCATAAAGCTTATTGGGCGATCAAAACTCTGAACTTTGACATGAAGGCTGCTGGTGAGAAGTGATTACTCCAACTCAATGAACTTGATGAGATTAGACTTGACTCATATGAAAATGCGCAGATTTACAAAGAGCGGACAAAAAGATGGCATGACAAAATAATTCTCCGTCGAGAATTTCACGAAGGAGACAAGGTGCTACTTTTTAACTCTAGATTGAAGCTTTTCCCAGGAAAGCTGAAGTCTAGGTGGTCGGGCCCATTCATTGTGCGTAAAGTCTATCCTTTTGGAACAATTGATGTTTGGAGTGAGTCGGGGGGTACATTCAAGTAAAATGGTCAGCGTTTGAAGTATTATATTGCGGGAGAGCCAATGGAGAAGGAGGTCATGTACTTTGACCTTTTGCCATCACCGTCTTCGAAATGAAAATAAGGGTCGAGCTAATGGGAGGCAACCCAAGAAATTTCCTTTTAAGTTTTATGTTTTAATTTTTTGTTGTCTTTTTAATTGTTTTGAATAGGTGCTTTGATATTTTTCTTTGTTTTTGTGGTTTACAGATGACTACCAAGGAGTGGAATAAATTTGAGAAAGCATGGAGTTCACAAAGACATTGACTTCAAGATGGAGGAGTTGTGTTTTTATGCTTGGTGATGTTAAAAGCATGAATTTGAGTTGGAAGGATGAATTTCCCTAGAAGAAATCAGCACAATTTATGATGTGGGCACAAAAAGTTTTATACTCATAAATTGGGTGACAGAGAAATACTTCCAGATGCAGCAGATTTTATGTCCTGAGTATAAATCTTTTTATGCGCATAAATTCTTTCATTCGAATTCGAAGGCTGGGCAAAATGAGGGCAGCAATTTTTATTTGTGGGTCATAAAATGTTTTATGCTCATAAATTCGAAAAAAAAAATCCCCAATAAAAGAAAACCCTCCAGCTTCATTTACCCAGGTCACGCTATTTCTTCCTTTCTTCCCTATTTCTCTCAAAACCTAAAATCACCATCTCCCATTCCTCCATAAATCGAGCCAATTTCTCAACAAGGTTTGGGATTTCTCTCTTTCTTCATCTTTTCTTTCCTCTATAATCATCAATTTCACAAGAAGAATTGGGGATTTTGGAGAAATCCGATTCTAGGGCAAACTTTTGGGGAAATAATTTGAGCAAGAATCTTTGGGATTTGTGAATCAATTGTAAGGACTCAAATGACAAGAACAAGGGAGCAAGCAAAGAGGGTTACCGCTACGAAGGTTCTCCGGGCAAAAGCTTCAATTGACAAATCCAAGAAATTAAAGAGTGTTTCAAAGAAGAAAGCTATTGTTACCAAGAATAAAGGTGATCCTTCAGCGAAGAAAGGTATTGTTATTGATGCTTTAACCCTTTCCACTAGTGTTGGTGATCTTAATCATAGTGTAACATGTACTCAATATGTGGATGATGATGTGTTGGATAAGTTAGGGTATCGTGATGATATGCTTTGGATTTTTGGGAAGTTGGGATTGATTGAATTCATGAGTAAAAAGTGGGATACATACCCATCTTTAACTCTTGAATTTCTGGATTCACTTGACCATGGTGTGAAAAATAGGACAAAGAATCTACGTGGTCAAATTTCCTTTCAACTCAAGAGAAAAATTTATCTAATGTCATTGGAGCAAGTGAATGCAGCATATGGTCTAGAACATGGGGGTGAACAGGAGGTGCCAAGGGAGTTTAGACATATGGATTTTTGGACAAAGATTGCTGGAGCTTCTAATTTTGAGTATTCAAAGACAAAATCTGTTTATCTTTATCATCCATGCCTTCGGTATTTTCATCGCATTTTGTCACATACAATTTTTGGGCGTGAAGGGAGCGACAGTATTGTTCGAAAGAATGAAATTTATCTTATGTGGGCGGCGTTAAATAATGTCAAGGTTGATATCGGTGCTTTTATTGTGAAACAATTGTCTAGGGTGGCCAATTCGGATAAAGGAAAGAAAATTGTGATAGCTGGTTTGATTACACCATTGGCATTATCACTCGGGATAGATCTTACTGACATGAAAAAGTTGAAGGAAGTAGTAGGATTGATATGGAAGCATGTCTGAATATGAAAATCGTCTCTAAAAAGGGTGATGATTACTTTTCACGGATTCTGAAGGATAACTCAAGCGAGGATGAAGTTTATTTTCCATTGCCATATCATGAATCATATTCGCTCCGCCACAAGGAAAATTGGTTTTATTCTTGTGCCATTGCGCAAGTCCCAACTGCCCAAGGCGTGGATGCCCATTCGCTGTTGCTTATTGAGCCATCTGATTCCCCAATGGAGACTCCACCACAGTCAGATCAAGGAGATATCTGTGCCATGATTCAGACACTCATTGATTCTCAAAAGCGTATTGAAAAGAAAGCTGATGAAAGTCTTAAACGGTTGCAATCAGTGGAAGCAAATCAGCAAGAGTTACTCAATTTCTTCCGGGCTTGGCAGCAGTAGCAGGGCTCTGGCCCACCCAAACAATGATCTTGTGAGTTTTCTCTACCCTCCCTTGTTTTACTTTTATTTACATTGAGGACAATGCAAAATTTAAGTGTGGGGGTAGTCATGCGTACATTATCTTTTGGTAGTGTATTTGTTAGTTTAGTCTTTTAGTTAATGTAGCATCATTTTTGTGGATCTACTGTCATACCCTAAGCAAGTTTTAAATATATTTTCACCATTAAAGATTCATGAACCAAACTCATTAAAAGGTGTTCTCAAACCAAATTTGTAATTGACTAGCAGTGAAAAGTTATAGCTGCTCAGGAATGGAGTAGTTGAACTTGTGGACAACACACACCCGTGAGATTTTGGGCCAAAAGACTGACACTTTTTCAGTCACAACTTTTATTTCTTGTGTGTTATTTCTCCCGTGGAAGTTGTTCCTTCAGAACATGTGTGTACTCTCTTTTGGAACCTTTTGCTACATGAAAATTAACATCATTTGTTTCATCTCATTCGTTTCATCTCTCATAACATGTTTCTTACTCTATGATCGTATTTGGTCTCCTTCAAGTTTGTTGTTTGTCTCGATTATTGTTCTTTTGATCCTTGTCTCACCTATAAATCTTGAAATTCAAATAGCTCACATCTCGTCTAGTTATAGGACTAGTGGAGCATTGGCTAACATGTTCAAAGAAGGTGTAAAAGGAACAAGCTTGGGGGAGTACTCAGTTTAAGGGTTTGGAAGGAAAATGTATATAGATGGATATCTCTCTTCAAATTTTCTTTTAGATTCATTTTTATCTTCATCTTTATCTTTATCTCTCATCTCTGTATATGAAGAAAAAAAAAAAGAAAAAGAAAAAAAAAGAAAAAAAAAAAAAAAAAAAAAAAAAAAAAGAAAAAAAATGGATATTATAGGTTCATGAGTTCTTGTGGAGGAGACATCAAAATCTAATTCCTCCTTAAATCTTTCATTTCACAAGAGTATCCATCAATCCATAATGTCAAGAAAAGGGAAAGGGTTGAGATGAAGTGGTGAAGAGCATGTTTGAAAAGTTGATTTCATTTGGGCACGTGAATTGTGATGGAAAAGTTTGAAGAAGCTTCGTGATGTATGCTTGCTGTTTAAGGAGTGATTGGTTTTTCAAGTCTTATGTTGCTCACATTATGTGTTAGTAAATTGCTCCAATAGTCCCAATCTTCCTCTTGATTGACTTCTTCAATTCCTTTCGTTGTCCTACTTTTCTTGTTCTTTGCACTTATATGACATTCTTTTTCGAGCTCCTTTTAAGGTGTGGTTTGCATGTTGTCTTAGTAGTGAAGGATCAGAGGATATAAAAGCATATGGTAGGTCACTTCCACCGGATTGAAACTGAGCGAAAAACTTACCCCCTAAACACAAGAGTGAGAAAGTGAATTACCTAGTGGTGTCTACTTGTTTGATTTACCTCATTCTTGCGCGTTTATCACTTTCCAATATTAGTCAAATGCAAATTTGTTTGAGAACATGAGTTCATGAGTTCTGTGTTATAAAGTTCTTTATGGAGGAAATATGCCTTCAACTTGCTGGAAGGTATGGTTAGTAGGTACTTTGGTCACTTTTGTCTTTGTTTGCTTGGGGACAAGCAAAAATTTAAGCTTGGGGGAGTTTGATAAGTGCATAATTTCATGTTATTTTGGTATGATTATCCCTTGTTTGAATTTTGAATTATGCAAAGAAATGGTGAAACTTGTCTCTTTTGGATCAAATTACTACATTTTGTTTTGTATGTGTAGGTTGGAGAGAAAGAAAGAATTTTTAAGAAGAAATCCAACCATTTGAGGTCAAGATGATCTTTGGAGAAAGGAAGAAGTGCGAAGACGGGAGACTCGACAAGGCGGCAGATTTATACTCACAACATAAATAATTTTATGAGTATAATTCCGCAGAAGTATAACAGTGAGTAGCAATATTTATGACCAGCGTCTAAAGATATTTATGCTCATAAATATGGTGACGAGCTGCTATTAATCTTGTGATTATGGGGCATCTATTGAGATTTTGTAACTTCCCATAAACCCCTCATTTCATCTCCACTTCCTCCAGAAGTTATTTCCCAAAATTAATTCCCCCAGGAGTTACTTTCCCTCGGAAAATATAAGAAAGAGAGTAGTGAATCAAGAGATCTATCAAGGATTATTCTCAAGTTTTATATTCCAGTTTTTTTTCTTCTTCAAGTTCAAGGCTTGGGTTTTTGTAAGGATTCAAGACTGAAGTTTTACTTGTGCAATCAATCATTAGAGAATCGTTTGGAGCAAGTTTCTCTTTTCCCTTATCTCTAATTTCTCTTTTATTTCAGTTTATCTCCATGATTTCTATGATGATTGCGTTAGTTTCTTCAGCTATGTGTGAGTAAATTCCATTTTCTAGGGATCGGTGTATCCAAATGATGAATCTATGAATTAAGTTTTGATCTTCCATTTATCTTTGAATGTTACTTGGTTTTGATTCATTTTAGTATGCTTAACTTTGTATGAATGTGAGGTAGTGAAGGACCGAGAGGTGAAACACCCATTTTTATGCATATATCATAGTTATTGAAGCGAAGGACCGAGAGGTGAAGTGTAGATAATAGAACTCTAAAATTGAACTAGAAATTCATGAGAACGACAGTTAATTGAGTTTCTAGAGGCCAATTGAATTGTAGAACTTAAGGGGTTTAGATTAACTCATTGAGCGAGACATCGGATGTGTTGTTGATCTAAGCACGGTTGAGTGTAGTTTGAGAGAATGGAATCAACCAAATTTGTGCTATTCGCCTTCAAACTTTGACATTCATGATAAAAGGGAAGATCATAATAAGATTCATAGAGTTATCATTGTGGTGAACCGATATCCTAGAAGCTTTTCCCTTATTGAATTTAATCTAAAATCCAAGTAAGCGTTTTCTTTTATTTTTTCTAAAGTCATTTTAGTTTCGTTTACTCATTTTTATCAAAACTCAAATATCATTTTGTCTAGATAATGAAAATTGTGAATTTTTGGTAATTGATACAAAATCTTCGTGGGATCGACATCCTAAGTACTACACGATAAGCCGTGCGCTTACGGTAGCGTTTAGTGATCATTTTGAAAATCACCATAAAAAATCGGGCCCAAGCTGCCGAGAAGGTTCTAACCAAAATGAATTTGAGAACTGCTGAAGAGCCCAAAGAGACGCAAATCAAAAAGAATCACACGGTCGAGCCTCGTAGGTTCTAGTACCTTTCTCATTCAATCAAGTCCTACTTGGACATTGTAATTAATTCTTCAATTTTCCATACGAGAGTTTTCTTTCTTTTCTTGCTAGACTTGAGACATTATTTTGCACCCCACATTACATTTAATGAAATGGTTTTGTTCTATGTGATCACTTGCATTGCTCAACAAGTAATTCCACAAATGATTAATGCTTTGATTAATTGGTGTGAGAAAGTCAATCGATAGCTCCCCATACACCTTACTATACCCCACACAAAGGCCTCCATCAAGCCATACACTTTCCAAAACATGTCCCCACCGTCACCTTGACCAAGTCAACGACAGCGACAACATCGAAAGGACAACAACAGGTCACTCAACATCAAAAGATTGACCCCATGTCGACAACAACATAGGGGCTTGCCTTCGCCCTCGTACGCATCCAAAAATTTTAAGCAGGGGCTTGCCCTCTGCCCTCGCGCTTCAAAAAAAAAAACAAAGAGCTCAAGCAGAAGCTTTCATAAAAAAAAAAAGAGCTCAAGCGGAAGCTTTCAAAAAAAAAAGGAGCTCAAGCAGAAGCTTCACAAAAAATAATGAAAATGAGGTCAAAGACCCAGCGCCAACGATCAAGAGGCAATAGATTTATTGAAATTGCCATCAAATACGACTTGTCAAGGAATCACCTCAAGGCCCGTGCCTCATCATTCAACCTTCCGAGCCTTTTCATCAAGGGCCGCACAAATATTCATGCCCTGGCCCTAAAGCCAAACACAGTTTAACCCCGAACTACATCGACCTGAGCTCCTTGTCTTAAGGGGATCGTAGGCAACCAGAAATGGTCCGGTCATAAACACATACAAATCCACAAACCTGGTCTCATCAATGACCTCTCCTATACACAAGCCTTCTTTCACACCAGAACAACTCGATCCTTGATACCGGTTGACTTTCTCCTCATGATTAATCAAAGCTTATCAGGTTTAATTGTTGAATAACCCGAACATCAACAAAGGGTTTTAAGCAAACAAGTGATCATTGTGAACAAATCAAGTTTTCAAATGTCTCGACAAGTCTTCTTTTTCTACAAAATAGGACAATAGAGCTAAACACTGATTTTCTGTCAGCAAGGGCTTTCATTCACTTTTACAAGCTTTTCAGTACTCATACTCTCTCAAAAGAGTCAAACCCAAAAGCATGTTTTTTGTGCCTACATCAAATAAGGCATTCACACAAAAAGGGACCCATTCCCACCTTTTCAAATAATATATACGCCCTTGCAAGTGTACATTACAAGTCATGTCTCTCACAAAGAGGGTTCGAACTACGCAAACCTGAGCTCCTCGGTCAGAGGAACGTAGGCGGCCTTCGTATGGGTTCGATCTAAGGAATACACAAAATTCCAAAAGTTGGATGCCGCGAGGCCCGGGCGAGAAGCAAGCAAGAGATTTTGCGTCTCAGCAAAGCTTTAAAAGTAAATCACAAATCATCACAGTTAAAACACTTCTTGATGAGTTCAAGCACGGTCTACTCTCAAACTCACAACATGCTAAAAGACAACTTAAAACATTTTACAATCAATGTGTCTGCAATGACGATGAATTGATACTCAGTGTTCAGAAGGTCATTCCATGCTACTCGGGTTTTGGCCCTTCGTCCCTCTTTCCTTTCTTCCCTCGTTTCTAATGAGTCTTATTTCATACCACATGAGCGAGTTACTGTCACTCATTGCGAGATCGGGATTCCTCCTAGTCGTGTCAAATGAACCGGTCGCTCTCAAAGCATCGTTCACATTGCCTCGGCTCGGATCTCACTCTCTACGAGTCTACTAAAGGGGACCTATCCCCGCATACGTACGTCAACTCGAGTCCCGTAGTCAAACAAAGCATCTCCACATGACATCTGAGGTTTAGACCAGGCTTACTGCACTCCTAAGGCTATAGGCGAGATGACAATCTTGCCCCGAGAATTGCTTCACGCCTGCTCCCAGAAACCACTTGGGTGCCCGATATGCTACTCATTACCAATCCAGGTACTCGGTGGTCAGAGCAACACTCTCCCGGCATCTAAGGAGCACCGCGGGAGGGAAAGCGGAATACTTCCATACCCTCGGAAAATACGAGAAAGGCATGCGGATGTTGTCATACGAGAAAGAAGCTACCACCACATTGGCAATATCATCCCGGCCAATGCAAAGGCTCTGCCTCATCCTGACTTCTTAGGAAACAAGCTGACGGAACATAGAAAGAGGACCAAGGCAAACACGAAACTCGACAACATAGGAATCTTCCTAATAGGCCCTCCTAGTCTCAATTCCCCAATGAGGAACCCACCAACGGAGGTGATGCGTGCCAAGTTAAACCATCCGCCTCCCCAAGCGGACTAATCCATATCAAGACAAGAGGTCGGCGAGCAAATGTCCACGGACCAAGAGATGTCGAAGCACGGGGCGGCGCTTGAAGCCTCTCTCGCAACCACGAAGTGACCAAAGCAGGGGCTTCCCCCACGCATGAACCGGTCCCCCATCGCCAAGCGATCTATGCCATGGAAAGTCTCCCCCGAAACTAAGGGAATGATGTACTCACCGGCCCGAAAATGGCACATCCCGCATCCCGGAGACATCACTCCCGCCGTCGCTCATGAAAGCGCCAAAGCTGCTTCAGCCCCAACGGCTCAAAATCCTTACCAAAGCCATTTCCGGCCACCATACACTAACCACAAACATTTCAAGCTCGTGCGACATGCCTGAGAACAAAAAAAAAGGGAGTAGAAATAACTCCTAAAGCAAAAATAAAAGAGTTCGCAACATGTGAATACATTGTGCATATAAATGCAAATATTTTGTTGCACTCCTCACTAGCATGCACGAGAAAAGAAAAAAAAGAGTCCTACTCTAAGTCGCCCGGCACCACCTCTGGTAAAGACTCACACATCTAGGCGCCTCCGCGGCCGCTCATCATCCTCGAGTGAACTTAGCACCTTCCTGTTGGATACTCCAAGACGTGTGCGAGAAGTTAGAACGAAGAAGAAAAAAAAAGAAGACGAGCCATCCCTCCTCTCCTTGTCCGGCCACTTGAGGCATCCCAGCGTCCTCGTCATCTCGGCCAGAGGCCGCGCCGCGTCCTCGACACCTCAGCGAAGCTCGGTCGAGAGGTTCCCCGCGGCCTCAAACATTTCAACAAGTTCGAGACAAAGGTGCCACCTCGCCCTCGCGCAAGACCGGACAGCAGGTGCCACCTCGCCCTCATCGCAAGTTCGAGACAGGCGTAACCTCGCCCTCGCACAAGTCCGGACAGAGGCGCCACCTCACCCTCGCCACAAGTCCAGATAGGCGTAACCTCGCCCTCGCGGCAAGATCGAGACAAGGCGCTACCTCGCCCTCGCGCAGAAGTTCGAGACGAGGCGCCGCCTCGCCCTAAAACATTTCAAGCAAGTTCGGACGGAGGCGCCACCTCGCCCTCAACATTTCAACAACTCGGTCGGAGGCGCCACACATCCTCGAAACACTTCATCATCTCGGCCCGGAGGCGCCACCACGTCCTCATCATCTCGGCCCGGAGGTGACACCGCATCCTCACTATCTCGGTCGAGAGCGCCCACGTCTTCATTATCTCCATCGAGAGGCATACCACGTCCTTAACTTCCTCCTCCACAAAGGCCCTTCCTCACTATAGGTAAACACAAAAAAGGTATGAAAAAAAAATTATACTTATGTCTTTAAATATTTCCTCTGTTACCTCGTAGTGAGATACGTCCCCCTGTCTCCCTGATAGATATCTCATATCTTTTAGTAAGATTATCAATCTTTTGGTAAGATTGGCCATCCTTCACATAGGGTAGATATCTTTTAGAAAGATTACCCACCTTTTCGTAAGATTAACATATCTTTTAGTAAGATTATCCATCTTTTAGTAAGATTAGCTATTTTTTTAGTAAGATTACCAATCTTTTGGTAAGATTGGCCATCCTTCACATAGGATAGATATCTTTTAGTAAGATTACCCATCTTTTAGTAAGATTAGCTATCTTTTAGTAAGATTACCAATCTTTTTGTAAGATTAGCTATCTTTTAGTAAGATTACCAATCTTTTGGTAAGATTGACCATCCTTCGCATAGGGTAGATATGTTTTATAAATATTACCCACCTTTTCGAAAGATTAGCATATCTTTTAGTAAGATTACCCATCTTTTAGTAAGATTAGCTATCTTTTAGTAAGATTACCAATCTTTTCGTAAGATTAGCCATCTCTCGACATAGGGTAGACACCCCCAAATAGTCTCACATGGGGTAGACATCCCCCAAAAGTCTCACTTAGGTCAGGACGCCATAAAAGAGTCTCAACTTAGGTCCGAGATGCCTTAGAATAGTCTCAACTTAGGGTAGACACCCCCAAAGCAGGTCTCACTTAAGCCCGGATGTCTTAGAACGGTCTCACTTAGGGTGTAGCCACCTTGAAACTCAACTTAGATACTCCTCGCCTTTCCCGGCCGTCATCGTAAGTTCGGATCTCTCCCACTAAACGGCAAAGCAAACCCCCAGGCCCAAATGCCTTGAAAACGCAAAACATAAAACTCAAAATGACCATCGATGTAAGTGTGCGGAAATACATATCCCATAGGCCGGCCATCATCATAAGCCAGAACCCCCCGAGGCGAAACGCCTTCAAAACACGAATCCCAAGGTGCGAATGCCTCCACGCTCTCAATTTTACCATCCCACCGGCATTATCCGTAGCACGGAAGGCTTTAAATTACCCGATCAGGAAAACCAGTATAAATTTCCCAAATCATTATCAGTAGCTCGAAAGGCTTTAAATTACGAGGTTCGAAAGACCGTATAAATCTCCCGAATCATTATCAACGTAGCGAAAGGCTTTAAATTATCCGGTCAGGAAGATCGTATAAATCTCCCCAAATCATTATCCATAGCCGGAAGGCTTTAAATTACCCGGTAAAAATACCCATCTTTTAGTGAGATTGCCCATCTTCTAGTGAGATTACCCATTTTCTAGTGAGATTACCCATCTTTTCGTGAGATTACCCATCTTTTCGTGAGATTACCCACTTTTTCGTGAGATTACCCATCTTCTCGTAAGATTAACCCATCTTTTAGTGAGATTACCCATCTTCTAGAGAGATTACCCATCTTTTCGTGAGATTACCCATCTTTTCGTGAGATTACCCATCTTTTCGTGAGATTACCCACCTTCTCGTAAGATCACCTCACACGTGAACTACGATCGGGCTTGATTCCAACTTAGGATACGTAGGAATCCTATCAAAGGGTCCACCACCCAGTCGACCTAAAAGATCACCTTAGGACACCACCGTCTCCCAGTCGACCTTGCGAGTCATCACCTGGACACCGCCCACGTCCCTCACGAACCGACCTTAGCGGTCACATCACCTGGGCACCCACCACGTCCGCATACACTCACGATTACACGGCCCGAACTACGATTGGCTTGATTCCCGCTCGGGGATACGTTAGGAATCCTATTGCGAAAGGGTCCGGCCGGCTAACGGTCACCTGAAAAGGGCCATTTACCACGTCTGCAAACCAACCTGGTCACCTTCTCTCTCGACACGCGATCGAGATCAGGACCCTTATCTTATCGACGACCCCACTTCTTTCATAAGTGACGTCGCCGAGGGGCTTCTGTAAGTACCCCAATCTGGATCGCTCTCCATCCAAGCATACGACAAAACCAAGGGTAAACTTTCGGAGGTCATAACTCCTTCATACGAACTCCGATTGAGACGTGCCATATATGGTTGGAAAGCTCTCGACGAGAACTCGCTTGCCATCACAATTACAAAAAGCATGGAAGGTACGGACCTCTTTACATGCTAAAAGGTTCGTACGAACCTCTTTGCATCCAGACATAATTATGACAAAATCCTCTTAAAGTCCACATTATTCCCTCAAATCCGGGAAAACCAAAACTTTGGATTTTATGGAAGGTCCATACAGACCTTCTTGCACATTTTCAAAAACTATAAATAGAGGGCTCCCCCTCCCTCATTTTTCATATCTCCCTCTTCTCCTCTCTCCCTAAGCCTTCTGGCTGCCCTTCTAAGACCCCCTCGGGCAGCCAGGTCCACTCGGTTCCTTTCATGGCCTTCCGACATCCCTTGTGGTGCTCCAGAAGCCCTACCAGAGCACTCTCGCGAGATGCTCCCGCATTGTACGAGGCACTGCTCGAGGGTATGATACGAGAGCCCCTTATGGGTACTCACGAAGCCTTGCCTGGTCTTTCGCGAGGCATCCCGGCCCTTTTCGAGTTCAAACCCAGATCAGATCCCGACAGCACGTCGAAACTCTGCCCGAACATGGCAACCGATTGATCCCAACGCACGCGGCAAACCTGCTGCTCGAATCCGGTCAACCGATCCCTGCTGATCCCAACGCACGCAGAAACTCTGCCCGAGTGCACACACGACAATCCCGAGGCACGCCTGAAGCTTCTGGGTGCGCCAGGCAACCGAGCACTTTCCAAAGCAATCCCGGTCTGTCCCGGAATACTATTCCATCCTTAAACAAATTTATTTCCCAGCGGAGAAGACAGGAGACATGAACCCTGACATTGGTAAGGCTTCCTTCCATTTACTATTTCAATACATCTCAATACGTAGTGTACAATGTAGACATCCCGATACGGCCATGCATTTTTAAAAGCACACACTGTACAGCTTGCTTGCACACAATATTTAAAGAAAGAAGGGGTGTCGAAAGACTCATTTTTACCGAGAGCGACTCGGGTGAGCTCTAATATTCTAATATTCTCTTCCCGAGAAGTAACCTGACCTCCGAACTCAAACTTCTCATCACCTGGCTCAAAGCAGTTTTTAAAGTGATGCCTTTTCTCAATGTTTTGGAGGGCTTAATCAAAAGCAGGCGTGGCGCGACTACTACAAAGCAAAAACAAAGCTGAGACACCTCCTTGCCCAGGCCTGGACCAACGCAAAAATGGAATGCCCGGATGTCGGGGTGCGATCGGCTACGCCTCTCGGAGTCGGGCAATTTCCCGAACAAGTGCGAGATGTCGGGGCCGCAGCGTGAGTTAAATCCGGGTAATTTCAGGCACGCCCCTCAGAAAGTACAGGGGCCACTATAGATGCAGTTTTGGTCGAACAGATCACCATTGGCGATCTATGCCTCCACATCAACCAAAATTCGGAGGCCACCAGTGGAGAGGTAGCTGTTAAACTAGATGATATTATTGAGGCAGAGGCTCTACACTTGGGTGGAGAGGAGAGAAAAAGGGTCAGAGAGATCATCATTGAGAGCTTGCAGTTTAGGGATGGCCAGTGAACGAGCTAGAGGAGATAGAGGCCAACCCGTCCTACCCAGAATAGAAAATCAAGATTGGTAGACAGTTATCACTTAAAGAAATGGCTGAGATAACCACCTTACTGAAAAAGAGTACAGATGTCATTGCATGAAAGGTGGAAGATATGAGGAGAGTTAAGGAAGAGGTCGCTTTACACCGCTTTGATGTTAACCCTACTATGAGATTCAAGAATCAAAAATTGAAAATTTTTGCTCACAACAAGGAGATATCTATAAAGCAAGAGCTCGACAAGCTCCTTAACACATGTATTATTAAGGAAGCATCCTACACCACTTGGATGGAAAATGTGGCTATGTTTAAAAAGGCCAATTGGAAGTGGAGGATGTGTGTCGACTTCACAGACTTGAACTTGGCTCTCCCAAAGGATAGTTATCCCCTCCCTCAAATAGGCAAACTGGTCGACTCAATTGTTGGGCATACCACCCTCAATTTTGTTGATGATTACTCGGGCTACCACCAGATTAGAATGCACAAAGGTGATATAGAGAAGACAGCCTTCTGGGCAGCAGGAGGGATCTATTGCTACAATAAAATGCCATTTGAGTTGAAAAATGCTGGTGCAACCTATCAGAGGATGGTAAATAAAGTCTTTGCTAGTCAGATTGGCCGAAAATGAAGGATTTCATCGATGACATGGACATCAAAATCAAGTCTGATCATCATGTTGTTGATCTAAGGGAAACGTTTGCCAATCTACGAGCAAACGATATGAAGCTTAACCCCAGTAAATGTGTGTTTGGGGTGGTAGCAAGCAAATTATTGGGCTTTATGGTATCATATAGAGGTATTGAAGCCAATCCAGAGAAGATCAAAGCCTTAATTGAAATACAGGAGCCTACATGTGTCAAGGAAGTTCAACACTTGAATGGTAGGGTCGCTGCTTGGAGTCGCTTTTATAGCCAAGAGTCGGCTGAGAGGTCTCTCCCTTCTTCAAAACTTTGAGGGGACGAAAGCTTTGAGTAGATGGCTGAATGTTCCTCGTCGTTCAATAGGACAAGAGTACCTCACCGCTTCTCTTTTTTCTTAGTAGCCCGGTTTAAGGGGAAAGCTTATACATCTACCTGTCAGTTGGGGATCAAGCAGTGGCTACAGCTTTGATTAGATAGGAAAATGGTATCCAAAAACCAGTTTATTACGTCGCCAAGGCCTTGTCAATG